>JAVQJL010005458.1:0-10626 GCA_036024295.1 Nannoperca obscura
GTATTTCTTTAAAGTTAAGACTAGTTTAAAGTCATCTTCATTGAAAAGTACAGTGCTTTTCCTTCAAAAATAAGGACATTTCAATGTGACCCCAAACTTTTGAATGGTAGTGTATATAGTGCTGCATTTTTATATATATATGTAAAAATAAAAAAAAAAGAGGTCAAGGTTGGATAGGTTAAGATATTTAGCAGAGGAAGGCAGCTTAGCTTACTTACAAATACATGAATACCGACCTGTGTTTTTGAGGCACACGTGGACGTGTTTAAGACAGGGACCACTGGTAGTTATAGTAGCTCCCTATGGTTTCAACAGTACCCCTCTCTCATTTGTGTTCATTCTCTTGAGTTTAACGAGAATATTTCTCTACTTTAAGGGAGTAACAAAAGAGTAATGCATTTAACCTGTCTGTCCCTTGTTATTTCTGTGTTTTCTCCTCCAGGGTTGTCAGCGTATAGTAGAGGACTGGCAAAGGATCCTGATGGTCAGATCGCTTGTCATCAGCCCCCACGAGGATATGAGGACATGGCTTAAGTATGCCAGCCTCTGTGGCAAGAGCGGACGCCTGGTCAGTGCATTGAGATGTTTGTACAAAGCCTCTCAGCATTCTCTGATCTGACCCCTGATCATGCATAATTAATTATAATCACGTAACTCGCAGGAGGAAGAAATCAGTTCATTAAGTCAGTCTTGTCAAACAGAAAAGGGAAGGGAAAAAGCTCTGACAGAGTTGAGTGCAGCCTTAATTAATGCTGATGAAATTAGCACAGCACCCTCAATCACACTGTTTAGAAACCTGAACCTGCATATCTGCACAATGATCTGATTGGACATTGTCAAAAATAGCAGGAAATGTGATTACGGGGGGTTCGAAAAAGGGACCCCGCTAAGACTTTCCATCTGTCTTTGTCTTGTTTTACATTTTTGTTATACACAAAAAGTACTTAATTGTGCTCTGACCTATTTGGTTTATTTGTAGTCTTTCTTTTTTTGTGCCTAAAGTTGTATCAAGGTAGAATTTCTCAGTATTGTCTTGAGGTCCCATATTAAACAATCTGCCCTCTTCATCCCTCCAGGCACTGGCCCATAAGACCCTGGTGCTCCTACTGGGTGTCGACCCCTCCAAGCAACTGGATCACCCACTGCCCACAGCCCACCCTCATGTCACCTACGCTTATATGAAGTACATGTGGAAAAGTGCCCGCAAGGTAGGAGCAAACAAACTTGTTGTGTCGAGTTGATGGTTTAAAATTTTATTAAAAAATTAAATAAAAACTGTTACTTTTATGAGTCATCATACTTGACAAATAGCAATAGGGCAACATGTCAGCTTGTAAAGAGTTCTGATTGTTCTGTACTATTATATGCAAGTTGTTTTGTGTAACATGGTAACAATTAAGTTTCAAACTGTGACAACTTAAATTATTGGCACATTCTTTGAGTTGATTAGAGCTTTAATGTCCCTTAGGGCTAATTTGGCTTGCAGACAGCACTCAGTAATAAATAGATAGATAGGTAGATAGATAGATAGATAGATAGATAGATAGATACTTTATTAATCTCCAAGAGAAATTCACAGTTCCAAATACAACAAATAATAAAAATAGCAATCCATTCCATACACTAGATATACAAATAAACACATGTACACATTTTAGCAGCAACATCACTGTTGCTGGTCATTGTCACCAGAACCATCAGAGAGAGCTGTAAAAATAGAGGAATAAATACATCAGTAATAGAAAGAAAGAAAAGGGTGGCATCCACAGCTAGTCACAGGCCAAATACCATTTTGTTTAAGCCAATAGCTGAAGGTATACAATACACTATGTATTTGTTTAAAAAAATAAAAGAAATAATAATACAAAACGTATTTAAAAGAAATACATTTTTAATCTGTATATCTAAAAAATTACAGTGAACTCAAAGCCTTCATTCAACAACATGATGGGCACTGTTCTATTAATTGGTAAATTCTTAAAAATGTAAAAGTAAATTGTAGTTTATTCAGGTAGGCAGGTTTATTCATTATTTTGATAATATTTTGATTATTTATAAAACTCCAAGTTGATTAGTAAAACCATATTTGCATTTAGATTAATCTTAATTTTAGATTCATGTTGTTATTACTCTTTCATTTCCATGGCAACATTGGATGACACTTAATAGAGAGCAAATAAATGTTAGTTTTTGTTAAAAAAGATTTGCGCTTCTGTCAAACCTCCAACTATCAGCAGTGGTGACCTGACATTATACCCTATGTTTCAAACTACATGTCACCAGAGCAGCATGGGAGTGAACTGCTCTGCCATGTGCCATTTGTCTAAAACGTTCACACATACACCCATTCACATACAGTATATAACACCCCCCAAACACACATAAACACACCCACTTTTATTGCCAGGTGTTGAATAGTGTTTGTGGCTCCAGAGTGCAGCTCTCATTAGGGTGCTTAGGTAAGTGTGAGCTTAAGTGTTTGTGTTGCTAGGGCACGCTGCACTGCTTACCAGACAAATCAGAACATAAAAACACACGTGCACAGAGCTAGAAAGGACAGACTGCTGTTTTGGAATTGTAGGGAATCATATCATACTTGTCATGAATGGGGTTTTACTGAGTGAAAACCATGGAGAGTTGGTCATCTGTCAGGGATAATGGATTAAAAGTACAGGCAAGACTTGTGAATCAGAGCTGTTTCAGAACATTCTGAAACAAATTCTCATTTCATTTCATGTGAAAAAGATGCTGGACTTAGGTTTGGATAGATATACTGGACAGTCTCAGTGTACCTTTCCGTGCTTTTCTCTACTGTTGACGACATCCCATATCTGTGCAAGCTGCACGGCATAAAGAACAGACTGCATTGACGTTGCTCAGATCAGACAGCGTCATGTCACCGTCAGCCCAACTGTAGTTAAAGTTCAAGTAACCAAAACAGTGTAACCATGACAGCAGAGGATTTTCCCCCGGTGGTTTTCCCACTGGTGATTCCAGCCACACTGATATGAGCAGAGAAGAATGTCCATTGTTGTTGGGCTGTCCTGCATTAGACACACTAACACTTGTGATTTTATCAGAGGTAGGCTAAGCCGAATCTGTCGAGAAAAAAACGTGTGCTGGTCAGTTTAGCATCTTGTCTGTTCACTTTTTACCAAAAATCATATCCTTGTATGTATTTAATTCAGTGATTTCAGAAAGGTCCAAAGCCTCACAGACTGGCGTATACCTCAATGACACAGTCTTGACAGTCTCTGACACAGAGTCTTTACCTGCTGCTGATTTGTATCTCTCCAGATCGATGCCTTCCAACACATGCAGCACTTTGTGCAGGGGATGCAGCAGCAAGCCCAGCACGCCATCGCAGCAGAGGACCAACAGCACAAGCTGGAGCTCCACAAACTCATGGCCAGGTTTGTCCTTTTTTCTGGAAGCGCAGCAGCAGCAGCAGCAGCAGCAGCAGCAGCAGCAGCAGCTCACCACCAAATGAGCTAAATGACCATATTTCACAATAGGAAAAGCACAAGTGTAGATAATGGAAGGAATGATGGCTGAATTTCATTTAGCTGCTTCAGTTTTTAGGTTCCTGGTGTTTTAAATGCTGTCACACTGTCATGGCTTAACACCAAACCTGTGTGCAACAGAGCTACAGTTAATCGTATTATTAACACCTATGCTTTTCCTAATATTACAAGTCAAACTGTCTGCTGTGAAAAAAAAAGGTGGGTTGGTATGGTGGATATCAAGTGTCTACATACCGTTGCAGACCTTTTCAGTTTTAATGAGTAATGGCGCAGACTCTGGCTCTTAATGACATCACCAGAGCAAGATGGCAGCTCCCGTACCAGGGATATTGTGGCTTCATTTTTGTACAGTAGGAGGAAGTGGAGACATGTCGTCCATCTTTATATACAGTCTTCTGTTTCAGCACAATGGAGAAAACACAAAGCAACATGCTGAAGGAAGGAACAAGTAACCATGTATTTTCTGCCCTTGTGTTGTAAACATACAGGGTCATGTACAGTGTGTTTTGCTTCTTTTCCATGAGCATGACCCAATCTGACACAACACCTTTTACTGGTCCTGTGGTCTTTTTTTAAAGCTGGCCAGATTCTCTGAATGTCTCACCTCACACTTCTCAATAAAATGGTCCCTCTTGGCAGTTGGTCCCACGCAGCTACACATCACAAACCAAACATAGCTCAGTGCCTAAAGGTATCACGGACCAGGTGTGCTGGTCACAGTGCTGGTGGTTTGCATCTACCCCTCTCCCACTGGGTGTTGTGCACTTCAGCTAACAGCCCTGGCACCTTTCCACTATGATCCCCTCACCTCACTGTGGAAAAAGATGCTGTATGGATTCTGTTTCAAACACTTGATGACACAACACCAGATAAAAAAAAAAAAAAATACTGTTACTGTTTTCAGATGCTGATTTGGGGGATTTAAAAATGGAAAGTTTCATATTCCCCCAAATTGCTGGGAATGACTTCAAAGTCTTAAAGATGTTGTTTGCATGCTCTTGTGGGCTCATGAACATATTTGAGGTGGATATCCAAAGCGCTCTCCTTTAGGTTTGAATGTTAAAAGCTTGCCAGTGCAGGAGACATAATGATTACTTTTTGGAGAATTTGAGTGCATTTACCGCATTGTGTATTGTGTAGGTCAGACAACTCAAAACAAGCAAGGGGTGTGACCTGGGAGCAGACAAGTATAATCCTACGTGCAGTAAATCATACAGTAGACAAACAGCACTCATGCGCAGCCTCCCATCTCATAAATCATACATGACAACACACATGACAACAGGCGGAAGGGGCTTTTTATCGTTTTTGCATCTTCTAGACAGGGACTATGGAATGCATTTTAGTTAAAACACCTGTATAATATCAGTCAGGACGGTTCTCCCCAGACATGCTGACACACTTTCATGAATACAGGTAGGCTGTGTGGTATGGAGCACACCTGGACTGCTCAGTCAGTCAGACACTCACCTCCACACAATCACGTAGATGCCTCCACTCTCTCCCGAGAGAATCTAGTGCAATTTAACTGCCGTTTACGTGAAATCAATATCCCTGGCATCTCCTGTCTAAATGAACATGCTGTTCAAACACCCCATCCTCCACCTGCTTCTTCTCCAAAAGTTCAACCTGTTGAACCAACAGTTTGGCATAGACACGCTGAACCTAAACTGTACGCACGCATGAGAGAGCGCTCAGAACAAATGACGTAACCCTGAAAGACAATTTATTGGACATGCTCTGCAAACAGTATTCAGACTGCTGGTGGATGGATCGACAATACAGCGCTTGCCAATTGTTCAGTTTAGTGAAGTTGTATGTGAATTATATGCCTTGGCCCCGCGAAACACAAGTACTTGGACTATTTGCCTGTAACCATCTGTGTTTGTGAGCGTGATGGAAAGTGCTTAGTCCTCCTCGGGGATGCCACAGAGCTCACTGTCGGGTTAAATAAAAGGAAAAGGGGTTTGGATAATTGAAAATCTCCGGATGTAATCCCAGAACCTTTCAGCAGATAAATGCTCTTCTGCATTAAGTAGTGATATTTTATATTATATATAAATGCCTACATGTCCAAGCCCTGTATCATGAGGTCACTCCTCTTTAATGGACTGCCCTTGGGTGTACTAAATGTCATTGCCAACTCTTTATAAGCAATGACAACATAAGCATGGTTATAATGTCGTGAGGACGTTTCTTTGTGACTTTTCCCAACAGTGCTTTTATTTCCTCATTGCTAATGTTGTCACATAGTCATGTAGTTAGTTGTCACTGCAGAGCTTTTATAAACAACATTAACCTCTGACCCTGAATGCAAGAAAATGTTGACAAAGTTTACAAAATGAAGTTCAAGGACTTGCCATGGGAGCTTCATTGGTTGGTTACCACATTGTCAGCGTGCAGTTTTATTAATGTTAGTGGAGACTACAGAATAAGCAAATTCAAATGGGGCTCAAAATCAGTGCTACACCAGGTCGGGCATGTTTTTCTTTAAATCCAGCAGAAATGTAAAATAATATTTTAGCAGTTATTTAAGTAATAATCTTATATGGAATGTCCCCCTCTGTCTTTTTATCTCTCCCTTTCTTCCATGTAGATGTTTCTTGAAGCTGGGTGAGTGGCAGCTCAGTCTGCAGGGCATCAACGAGAGCACCATCCCCAAAGTTCTGCAGTATTACAGCCATTCCACTGAGCATGACCGCAACTGGTACAAGGTCAGTCCCCCTCCCCTTCTATTCTAACCTTTCACTTTTGACTTCTCTCTGGCTGCAGTTAAATCCCAGCTGTGCATGCAGGTTGCCCCCACACTCACATGTCACCAGGAGAACCTTAGCCCTCGTTTTATTGCTCTTTAACCAAACATGTCATAACATAGTTGTTTGTTTCAGTTTCATATGGCTCCTTTATTGTGCTCAATAGATTGTTTTACTTGTGGTGGCTGCTCTGATACATCAAAGATGAGGTGATGGAAGAGCTAAGAGCATCTCTGCTTTTTCTTGTCCATGCCTGTGCCCTAGGCTACAAAAATGTCTCTATACGCACATAATCCTCTCCACATCCATCCTCACCAACTCCCTTCAGCTTTCAACCTTTAATAGCTGGTTGCTATCAAACTCATCTGTTTGGATCAGAAACATTGCTGGCCCCAGGGAGATATCTGTGCATCAGTATACTGGAAAATTACATAACGTGGAAATCATTTCCAGTTATCACTTCATAGAAACACAGTTTCACTCTGTTTGTACCATCTTTGGACAGGCCTGGCACGCCTGGGCGGTGATGAATTTTGAGGCGGTGCTGCACTACAAACACCAGAACCAAGGACGTGATGAGAAGAAGAAGCTGCGACACGCCAGTGGTGCCAGTGCTAACAGTGAAGCCAGCAACAGTGACAGCGAGGTGGACAGCACTGACCACAGTCCTGTGCCCTCACCGGGCCAGAAAAAGGTCAATGAGGTGAGAGTCCCAGTCCAACCAAGGTAGCAATCTTAACTACAAATCATAACTAGTCTGTACGATATGTTCCAGTCTACTCAAGAACATACCTCCTCCAGTGAGTTAGTCTGTGAGTATGTATGTATGTATGTATGTATTGTATGCTCACAGCTCTGCCACACAGTCAAAAGCTACTGACACACTACAGATGCCAGTATGCACATACTGACATAGAAATTATGACAAAGTCCCAGCATCTTGAACAGTTAAAAAACAACACAACTTCAAAACAGACACATTTCTGGAGACAAGTGGAGCATTGACTTAGACTGACAAGATATTTTTACGGCCTGTTGCTGTTTGTAGATAGAGCTTTGAAAAATTTATTTCAGGTTTGCTTAATCTTTGTTGTCCCCAATAAGGATAAACATATTAATTTTGATCTCTAAATTATAGTGACCTCCAATATAACTTTTTAACTTTTGCCATGCATTAAAAGGCATCTGTTGTGTGCTGTCAATCCATAGGACCTCTCAAAGACATTGCTCCTGTACACAGTTCCTGCTGTTCAAGGTTTCTTCCGCTCTATTTCGTTGTCCAGAGGCAATAACCTGCAGGACACACTCAGGTGAGTTAAATGACAAACAAGCAGCGCCTGTATTAATGGTCCCCCAACAGATGTGGTGTGTGGTGATAGGAGGACCTCTAGTGGTTGATTGTGGTTGCACTATGTCGTTATCTTTAATGAGAAAATATTCTGATTTCATTTTTTGTGTTTTATATTTTGTGCCGTTCAGGGTTCTGACTCTATGGTTTGACTATGGTCATTGGCCTGAAGTGAACGAAGCCCTGGTGGAGGGCATCAAGACCATTCAAATAGACACCTGGCTACAGGTGAAACATGCACACATACACAAACACACATGTGAAGTGAAGTTAGCCTAGAGATAAAGATAAAGATAAAGAAGTGTGATAAATGAATCGAAATGAAAGCATGAGGAGGCTTGGGCAGGATAAAAGGCTAAACGTGAATTTCAAAGATACATAAATAAAAGTCAGTTCCTGCTAAATCAAATTAATTTGATGATTTTATATTTTATATTTAACAGGTTAACAGGTTAGTTTTTATTACATTGTCTCTCTTCCTACGCAGGTAATCCCTCAACTCATCGCTCGAATTGACACTCCTCGAGCCCTAGTGGGTCGCCTCATCCACCAGCTGCTAACAGACATTGGACGGTATCATCCACAAGTAAGTCTGCTCACACTACTGTGATTAATGTGGTTTCTCAGAACCAAGAACACATTTCTTACGATAATTTAAAGCAGTACTGTCAGTGATTGCTGGATTGTTCTCTGTTCACCTCCAGGCTTTGATCTACCCGCTGACTGTAGCCTCCAAGTCCACCACCACAGCCCGCCACAATGCTGCTAACAAGATCCTGAAGAACATGTGCGAACACTGCAACACTCTGGTTCAGCAGGCCATCATGGTACAGAGATTTAATCATGGTTCTATTTATTGTTACTCAATAAATTCAAATGTATCTTTTACTTAGAAACGTGATACAGTTTTGTGCTTACGGGTAAAATGTCTCAGCAGTATACGTTTAACTGTTGCTTCTTCTTGGCATGAATTATCAACACTAGAAGAGTTCCTTCTTTTCTCACATTCAAGTTTTGTTATTGATCCCATAAGAAAAGAAATTTGCAGCTTTAGAGATATGAATCAGAAAATCTAAACTTCTCACTCTGCCACTACTACATACTGTACATGTGAAAACCTTTATGAAAAGAATGAATGATGTGTTACCACTGTTGCAGAGCAGGTAGCTGCGCCTTAAGGGGCTTAACGATGGTGTTTTCCTTTTTTTTTATTATATACATGACATTTTATATTTTTCATCTCCAAAACATTGAGTTATCAAAAATGTAGATATTATCTATGAATACCAGGTACCGTATGTTATATCTCTGAGTTTTGAGAGGCAACATCAGAGAACAGTCTGACCTTTTCATCTTTGTTTTTCTTCGTCAGGTGAGTGAGGAGCTTATCCGAGTGGCCATCTTGTGGCACGAGATGTGGCACGAGGGCCTTGAAGAGGCGTCACGTCTTTACTTTGGTGAGCGCAACGTCAAGGGCATGTTTGCTGTGCTTGAGCCTCTACACGCCATGATGGAGAGGGGACCACAGACCCTCAAAGAGACCTCTTTTAATCAGGTGCGTGTCATCTCATCTCATCAGATTGTGCGTGCGTGCGTGCGTCCGTGCGTGCACACACACACACACACACATATATTTTATCACCACAAATGAACTGGACTATTTAATTTACAGCCGTAAGTCCACCGTCAGCTGCTTCGGATGTTTCCACTCAGGCTGCCTTTGCAGAGTGCACTATTAAAAACAAAATATTTAAAAAAGAATCAAGCTGAAACACTGATGTTTAATGCCTTGACCTTCATTTTTATAGTCAAAATGAATGAGTCAGTGTGCAGCGACAGAGTGTGTTTGTCTTTCTTCATGCTACAGGCTTACGGCAGGGACCTGATGGAGGCTCAGGACTGGTGCAGGAAGTACATGCGCTCTGGAAATGTAAAAGACCTGACCCAGGCCTGGGACCTCTACTATCACGTATTCAGACGCATCTCCAAACAGCTGCCACAGGTGAGTGAAACTGTGGAGTCACTGCACTGTTGAATTTATACAGGTTTTTCTTATAAGCATGCACCGGTATGTTCACCAAAGGAACAAATAGACATTAGCTTGAACCAGTGAACCTCAACTCACAAACTAATGATAATCAGACAGATGTGGCTGGTAAGAGTCCACTGAAACTGCACCTCTAAGGCTCCTTGGAAAATTAGAGCTGGCCTCCCACCAGTTCTGCATTCTTTTGTCCGTTCCAATCTCCTATCAAATGTCAGGAGAAATATTTTGCCTTTCATGTCATGACTGGTTCTTTGATCTCATGAAAGGTAAATCCGTGCACACAGTCTCTTAGTCATGTAAAGTAGTATAAAGGAGGACTGAGATTCAGCAGTGACTGGAAAATAATAACAAGGGACTTCTTTCATTCTTTCCTCTGGGTGAAGTCAATAATAATAATATCATACACTCAGTAGCCAGTTTATCAACTAAAGTATGTCAACACGCATTCTTCAACTTGCAGAAATGTCTCTCCGTGGTAATGACTTTTGGTTTAGCTATTAGCTTGTACTATTAGTTGTACTATTATCCTTCAGCCTTTCACATAACTGACTGTTGTGAAGAAGAATTGCTGCATTTTATTCTGTGTAACTTTCTCAACATCTCCCAAAACACAATTAAATAGGCAAAACACAGAAGGACAACTGTTTTCTTGATAATTCAACACATTATTTCTTCACTTAAGATAACAATATATTTAGTAGCTAAATACTTCTACGAACACCGTCTTGTTACAAAACATTTGGATATGAAGACATGCACTTCATGAGTTTGCACACTCATTGCATCGTATCCCAGAAGCTGGATAAGCTGTTTCAGGTATTACATTACATTTAGGCATTTAGCAGACGCTTTTATCCAAAGTGACTTCCAAATAAGAGCTTTACATAAAGTGCATAGAACCATGATCGAAAACAACAAGATGTCTCATCAAACTTGTAAGGCCTAGTACTAAAG
>JAVQJL010005459.1:0-26267 GCA_036024295.1 Nannoperca obscura
GCCGGTTGGATGTACTGCCAAATTCTCTGAAACGCCTTTGGAGACGGCTTATGGTAGAGAAATGAACATTCAATTCACGGGCAACAGCTCTGGTGGACATTCCTGCAGTCAGCATGCCAACTGCACGCTCCCTCAAAACCTGCAACATCTGTGGCATCGTGCTGGGTGATACAACTGCACATTTTAGTTATAAAGATATATTTTTGTTCAGTGTTTATTATACCTCAAGATTAACTTTTACATGTATTACTATCATCACGGCCTCTAGAAAACCAACAGGCACTTGCTAATTCAAACAGCAGAAGGAAATGCAGATGAGTATCTTATTTCCCCACAGAAGGTGAATGATAAAAAAACAAATTCATGAGCTCACAAAATCGAAAGGTCTGCAGCCTCGCTGGAATAACACAAGACCAGGCTGATCGCTACAAACGCCTGCAAAGCTGAGGTAATAATTTAGATGTGCCGACAGAAGACAGGCCTTACTGAGCTCTTAGGAAACCATGACGGCACCTCATCCGTCATCTGTCATCCTCCCTTCAGCCCATCTCCTGGGCCCCGGCTGGAGAGCATCCTCAGTCTCTCCTTGCCCACATAGACAGATACATACACCCTCAAATATGATGGATGAGGGGAGTGCGTGCACAAACCTTACTCTTTCAGCAGAGCATGACTCCATTTACACCTACAACATTACCAGCGAGCACTGGCTGGCGGACTGCCATGTTGTCCCTCCCCTAACCAGCCTTATGGACAAATGCAGACAGATGTAGGGCACACTTGGCTCCATTTAATCTTGAAGCTGGTGTTAAAGTGGATGCAAGCGTTTCAAAGAGCTGGTGCCATTAAGAAGGAAAAACATGTATTAGCATATTAAAATGTCCCTTCCGGCATGATAATAAAAAAGTAAAAAATAGTGAGTCACAGTGAGATCTGCATCTTTATTTCACTGCAATCTGTCATGAAATTATCTTTGGAAGTATATAGCCTAGACTGAGTGTAACGCTGTTTGATTCAGTTTAGGCCGATGGCTGTCAAAAAAAATTTTTGGATCTTTTTTTTCTTTAAATGAGACAAGAGCCAACAGCCTGTATTTTGGTAGTATTTAAAGCTGCAGTACTTTTGTTTGCAGCTGTACTGTTTTCTGCACAGTCAAAGACTTTCATGAGAAAATATGTCATGAATCACACCCTACTTTTTAACTAACCTCAATTAATTTTTATTCACTTTTTACAGCAAGTCACCATGTTCAGATTTGCTTTCAGAAAAACGTGTGTTAAGTTATCTTACAGTTTCTAAGAGGGCACACCTGTGAAAGCCTGTTTCATAATTAATGTTTGCTTTGCTCCTCAATTTTCTGAAACTAGCAGATTTTACAGGAACTTCTTTCTATAAAAATATAAAGTGATTAAAGTAATCTAAGAAGAGGGATGTTTAATTACTGTACATGTACTACGTACAAATGACACATCTTAAACTAATTAACATGAAAGAAAATACAAATAAATGTAACTTAACTTTCAAAATATACACTAGTTAACTATTTTTAATTATAAATCACCATAGCAGTTTGTATGCAATGCTATGTAACTAAATCCTGAGACTGCCTTATGTGTCACACTCAACTTTGATGAGTTCAAATTAATTATGGGACTCTGGAAAAGCAAAGATTCTCTGAGAAACCAGAAGTCAAATTTACCATAGGTCATAACAAAGACTGCATCCTCATACTGCATTGTGGGCATATTTTTTTTTTCATTTAACTAATGCATTGGATGTGAAACCATGGGGATGTGTTGTTAAAGAGTAAACACCACAGCAAAATTACTTTTCATTCAAAACCTGACAGAAAATTCTTAATGTTGATTGCTAGTATAAGATCTGTTATAAACCGCAGTTTCCTGTGTCAAAGTCAAACTCCTCCCTTAGACATTAATACACACAGACTACCCATTACTCTACTGTAAGAGGGAGCTTTTGAGGAAAGCCTAATAATAGGTAGGTAGGTTGTTTTACCAATGCTGTCATTTTTCTGGTGAGGACATTGTGTGAATAGCAGTCCATTTGTCCTGTTGTTGTTTGTCCATATAGATGGAATAATCACTTGATAATTACAAGGGAAACAAAATGGCAGCGTTCCACTTTCTACATTTGAGGCATTTAATCACGTCCTGGGATGATGAAAATGCTGTCAAATCTGTGGGTTTATTCATCCACAAGAATGTAGGTTGTCAACAGCTGGCACGAAGGGAAAATAGCACAAAGACAACAAAACCTCCTCAGAGCTTTGCACACATAACATTACTCTGTGTCCAAATCATGACCAAAATCACAAGGTTTTTACTTCATCACAGGTTTTAATTGGTGCAAGTTAGCCTATTTTTAATTATTCCTAACCAAATGAAGTGTTTCATTTTTATTGTTACACACTGAATGGGTGTGCTAAAGGGAGAGAGAGAGAGAGATTCCTTGGTAGAAATGTTCACCAGTTTGCATTTGCAGGCTTTGACATGGTTGTAAATCAGTATCACTTCACTTTTTAAGGGGTCATGAGCCAGAAAGGTGGAAAAACCACTGGCTTAGTATAATAAAACAGCATTAAATAGTAGTTTTCTCTTCTTACAGTGATTTTGGAAAATTATATTTCTTGCCACAGATTTGATCAATTTCTTTTTTTTCTAATGACTTAGAAAAGTCATAGCATTTTCTAATGCTTCCCTGTTTATTTAGATATTTATTTCTTTACCGTTTTTTGTATTTATTTATTTTTGCTGATCCTGCTCCTATCGATTTTCTGCACTCTGTTGCAGCAGAGAGAGATGGGTAGGTGGTGCGTGGGCGTTTTATGATCCCTCCTCATCCTCTTTCCATCCTGTAAAGTGCTTAACGACAATCAATCTTAACTCCCCTCCTTCGGAGATAACGTCGACCATGAGGTTTGTATTGATTTGTGAAAAGGCCTCCAGGTGGTCTTTAGTCATTCCACAAACCTCACCTACCCACCGACAGAGAAAAATACTTATTTAGACAGAATCGGGTAACCCAGGAGACATAACCTCTATTAGTTGCAGTTAGGAGCAGTTAGATTAGTTGGTTACATTATGAATTGTGCTGCCTGTCTGATTGTCACATAGATTTATGCCCCAGTCACCATTTGCAGGTGAGTATATCCTTCTTCTGACATCTGAATTAGGCTCCCGTATGGCTGCTCAGCCTGGATTATGGCTCAAAAGACTGTAACATCAAATCCTGTGTATTGATTAATACAACCACTTGATCATATCTCTCGTCCATCAGCCGTTTTATAGGATTTCAGAGGAGAGAGAACGGTCTTGTTAAGGTGAAAGTTTTATTGCCAAGACAACTAGAGAATGCTCACTCGTCCCAGATTTATTTATTTTTCTTTGAACATTGATTTTGACTGCAAACGTGTCTGGCATTGAGAATGTTTTTTTCTTTTTTTCCCCCTGAAAGATAAGATTCAACATTCAGTACATGAGTGCTGAGAGATCAATGTTGTAGAAGACTGACTCAGGTTGTAAGAAGCAATTCTACAAATGGAAGGTCACCACTTCGGTCCTTTATGACACCCAATGTCCATTCTGATTAAGAAAGACATTGAATTGCCACTGCAGGAGCACTTCCAGTATTGCTGTGATAAAAACACACGTTCATCTGCCTCTAATGAATGTGGAAAGGAATCATTTTCTCCTTATAATTGGGTGATATGGGTGTTAGGATATTAGAATTTTCTAAACCCTGAACTAAAAAAAAGAAATAACTAAAATCTTGTATCTGAAGGATATCAAATCATTCAATGCATTACACATCAGCTACTCTTTTCATTCCTAATAATTTTAACCGTTTGAGAGCATTTCTCAGTGTAAAGACGTTTTAGGCACAGGAGGACTGCAAGCTACAGATCAAATATGACAGCATGCAAGTAATGAGCTGATTTTGTAATTTCTCACTGCTGTATGGGTTGAACACAGGGGGAAGTGCCATAACTCAGTGGGTTCTAGTTTGCTTTATTATGACACGCTGTAGCATTTATGGCAAAATAACAGGACGCACTAAATTTCCCATAACTGCTATCCCTGTGCACTCCTCAGTGCCTAAAGCATTTGCATTAATCACCATTCTCATGCATTTAGTCTTTCTGAGCTGTACTGTGAGGCGGTAAAACTGTCGAGAAAGTTACCAGATAAAAAATATAACACCTAAGCCCTCATTATGATGTTTTATAGAAATCTGAGCCAGTCCCGGAAGTCACATGACCAGGACTTGGTACACTCTTTTGGAGGTCATTCAAATTCAATGGGGAACTGGTGTAATTAATCAAAATAATGTATTCTGGAGAAACAAGGCCTGTTGGAAAGCAGTATTCAACAACGATAGGAGTACGGAGCGTATTTGACTATGTGCCAATGTATCCATATTGGTATGGTATAGAAGTGGAGGCTACTTTGCATAAATCTTCATTGTTTCTCAGCACCTAAAATAATCTGGCGTAGAACCTACAAGAAGGGTTGCAACATTATTTCTTCATCCTCACGTTTTTGCTTCTTTTTTGTGATTTCTTTTGCTAAATGTGTCTGCCTCTACAGATATTGCTGCATTTATTGCACATATGAATGTCTATGGTGAATAATGTGCCTCTGAGTTAGCCTACTCCTTCCTGACAATATTATTAATTCAAAGTACATATGCACTGCGAAAAGAACTGACAATCATCCTTCAGCTGTTAAGTCTTGATATACAGATATATTGTTCACTCTGATTTCCACTCATCTTTGCTTCATATTAATTCAGTGCATACAAAAAATGATCAGCTTTTTTTTCTTCTCACCAGTCACAAAGGCCTCTAAGAAATTTGGTGGGTAAGCGTACAAAGAGTGAAAAGGTGAATGTGTCCCACTTTAATGGCACAGAATGTGAATAGATGATTCTCTTTGACCTCCATACAGATAATTCTGGAGTTTTTATTAGCCATAAAGAAAAAAATATGCTAGCAATTTTTTTAAGACTTAGACTTAGAGATACACTTTCCATGCAGACTTGTAACTCCTGATTGTTTTGTTAAAAACATGTTAAATCTTTCTTGTTGTTTGGCTTCACATGTAAACAGGAAGTGGTCTTGTTGCCCCCAGGGTGATCTTAAACTGGCACCTTTCCATTCTCTTCTCCAGGGGGAAACATTTACAGCCTTCACAGCCATTTCGCCAGCTGAGTTATTTTTTATTTAATCCACAAAGGGGCTTTAGTGTAATATGCATACACAGAAATGCCACTTCAATTATCTGGAACTGCTGTAATGAGAGGAAACACAGTCCATTAAGGTTCATCCTCCTACGCTGCTTACTGTGAACACTGAATACTAATAAAATAAAATGAAATAAAAAAATACTAAATAAAATAAAATGCCTTTGGGTTTCTGAGAGGAGACTTCTATTGAGCGACATGCACCAACAAATTAAAGGTGCTATGGTGTACAGTATATAATATAGACAAAAAATATAGATAGGTGACATGAATAAATCACTGGAGAAGCATAAAAAATGCAAATGTTTCTATACAGAGAACGAGGGGATACGGAAGGTTCTGATGAGTGTGAAAATTATGTGAACTGTATGTTGGAGCCTTGACGGTCACCTTCTTTCAACCCAGTTAAACACCTATGGGACAACACATCAATGATCACAATTCATCATTGATCACAGTTGAACATTGATCTGTACGGATCTCCTCCCGTGGTTCGGTACACACACCATCAACCATCATAGTGTGACATACAGTTATACTGCCGCTGTTACCTGCTTTTCAAATAATTCCCTAAATCTTGATGCAGAGTTGCAGTATAAAGATACAAGACAGACTGAGTGCTGTGTTTTATTCTGAAGCACTAAAGGTTGATTTGATTATTTAAAAAAGCAGTTTTGTTTTCACGTGAACGGGGCATGTTGAATCTCAACAAATCAGGGAAGTACGTTACAAGAGGAAAAGAAGCGCAGTGAGTGACAATCATGGCTATTGTAGGAGAGGAAGAGCTTGAGAGGCCTCCCGCTTCATTTAAATCCCAGGTATGAGAGCATTTTGGCTTCCCTGTTATCTTGACGGAAAAAGGGCGGTGGACAAAACTGTAACAGTGTGTAGACAATATATGTTGAAAAAACTGTATGATAATGGTAAAACATCGAGTATGACTACACATTTGAAAAGACATCACCCCGGTGTGTGAGTGACGGGAGCTATGAGTTCAGGTCTGTAAAAAAAATAATACAAGGAAAGCAAAGTTATTTGTCTCACTCCTTTTTTTTTTATCTGAAAAATGATTTGTGACTCCAATCTGTGATCCGATCCAAATTTTTTAAATCGGCATTTCTGCACAGCCAGCACTTATGATTGTTCACATTGTATACGTCCATAAAGTGTATATGTCAAGTGACAATTCTAATGAAGTTTATTTAAACACAACGACCATGTCGTCAACAACGTTGACAAGAAGAGAGAAAGGCAGCATTACTTTATGAAAATCTACTGTGAACAGAAGGTAAGAATTATAAAGAAAAATATGCAACCGCAGATGGCTGGAAGATGCAGACAGTATGGTGTCTATTCTGCAGTGAAGTGCAGTTTTCTATCACAGCAGTGTCAGTCTAGACTACACTTTAAGCCACAACATGTAAAATACTCCTCCAGTAATATTATAACAAGCTCCCTAAAGTTTATAATGGATCTTTTGACAGAAGAAGTCATGTGGGAAATTGGACTTTTGAACCACTCAAACAAAGTGCAAAACATCCGACAGCCAGATTGTTGATTGTTGAACGTTGGCCCGATTTTAAAATGAGTCGGGGCAACCAATTTGGGATTCAAATCTTAATTCATGGTGGTGCTCATGGGGTTCTTCTCTCCAGCAGTGTTCCACTCTGTGTTTCCATTCAATAGTCACCCTTTTGTATATCAATTGCATGTGATCCATTCAATACAAAGTATAGGGGTCCATTGTATTTGTAATAAATGACGGCTCAATTGAAACATTGAGGCAGGGATCAATCCACCCCAGTGGTGAAATGTAACTAAATGTACCCAAGTATTGTGCTTACAGTAACAATTCTAATGTACTTCCACTTTGTATGTACTTGAGTATTTCAATTTTATTAAAATGTATATTCTACTCCACTACAGTTTAGAGGGAAATTGTGTTATATAGTTATTTTATAGGTTATAGGGGTTTAAATCCAAAACATGATACGTTCATTAAATATGTCGACTAAATAGAGACAATAACAAAAAATAAAAATAAAAATAATACATTGTAGACTCGCCTCCACTTGCCACAATATGAAAGTATATGTATATGTAGTGTGTTTAGAGTGTTTTTACATTTTTATGGCCATCTGAGTAGTTCAACCATCATTGCCCTACCGTACCATTAATGGCAAAACCACTGACAATTCATGTTGTTCTATTCATTCCATCTTATGACAGAAATATTTGGAACTATGACCAAAATCTAACCAAATAAAAGTTGCCTAAATCTAAGCAACGTATTTAAGGCAGTTGATGTCCAACCCATGCTGTGCATGAGGAGGATCATAATCTCTCATAGCGTTCAAAGTTCATGATCATGTCACAAATGACTATGGTGACCAGGTTGAAGATCTGGACCTGTGTTACTACTTCACTGTGCACTTCTGAAACACTTCCTGTCTGTTTGGATACAGGTAGCATGCTCTACGAGATGCTAATAACACAGTCCCTAAGCCGGTCTTTAATGGAATTTAGGCCAAACGTGACAGGAATACTTCCCTCTTCAAAGTCAGGCAGTCAGTTGGATAGATAGTCCCTCGTTCATCGACTGCTGTGACGGGGATGCGAGGAGTCAAGAACACTCAGTCTTTGCTCTCTGCGTGGGCTTCATCTTCTGGATATCTGTCTCTTTGGGGGCGGCCATTTTAACATTCAAACCAAGCAGAGAAAACAAGTGCAGAGGGACGGCGGCCATTTGAATAATTGAAGAGTAATGCTAGAGGATCCTCTCTCTACTTCTCTCTCCCTCTCTCTACCATATTTTCCCTTCCATCTTTTTTTCCCAGCCCGGCTTCTTGAAGTTTGTCCCAGAAAGCAGTCTGGGACATGTGCTACCACAGCAGCCAATCCAACGATCCCAGTAGGCTGATGGAAGAAGATAGAAAGGAAGAAAGAAGGAAAAAGAGATGTCTCACAGAGAGAAAGAAATATAGAGGCCAAATCTATTTTGACAGAAAAGTGGCTACGAACCCAAATGAGGGATAAAAAGAATCAACTAAAGCCATCTCTGCCCATAATTTGTTAAACACTTTTACATAGCTTTTCCCATATGTGTCCTTCAATTTGTTTGACAGACTTTAAAGCCAGGATATCTAAATAAATCAGTGAGAAGAAACTTCTTCCTCTGAATGAAGCATAAAGCAGTTTTACATTTTCAATATTCTTTCTCATTTTTATTACGACTCAAGCAATTATAGGGAAGCTATTTCAAGTTCAACACAGATGATAAAAGGTGATAAACGTTGTGCTTTTTACTAATCATGTGAGAGCCCTTTGTTAAGAATGCTTGCAAGTTAAATAGAATCTGGATGTTTTTGCTTTCAGAAGACCAAAACGGAGGTAGACACAGCTGGACGAGTATTACGATAAAGTATTTAAGCTGTTGTGGGCTCATTTGTCTTGAAAGTAAATGTCTATTTATCCATATATCATTATATCTGTCTGTATGTCTGCCTGTTCATCTATCTGTCTGCATTCAAAAACTACAATGAATCTAGCCAAAAATGTTATTAAAATTTATTAAGATTCAGTCAATCGTACAACTTCCATGCAGGCATATTTGATGGAAGACAAAAAAAGCAAGTGCAGTCCAAACCATTTCCAACTTTGGCTTTTGCATAAAAGTAATAGAAGCTGTCAAGCTGTCAAATATGCGTCAAACTCCATGTGTTGATTTACCACCCAGAAGTCATTTGTGGGCTGGAAATCTTTGGCATTGACACTCAGTACTGCTGTTGTACAGATTCAAATAGAGCTAAATATCACATGCGGTATATTTATATTGTCCTTGTATGAAAAACAATGTAATGAGGGAGTACATTGTTGAAGCAGCATGTGGTTGACATTGATTTAACTGTGCAGATCTGCTGAGGCTATCAATTGCAGCAATACAGGGTGTGCATCCCCACCTTGTTCTACATGCTATTAGTTTTAATTTTTCTGCTCAGGAGATCTTGAGGAATTAAAATTCATATTTCATCAAAGCGTGAATAAAATGCTAATAAAATATATCAAATGCATCTCTAATGTTTGTAGGAGAGACTGTGAAAATATCTTACAGTAATGTAACTGTTACCACATTGATATTAGAGCAGCATATGAAAAGATATATGGAAGTAAAGTCCAATTACACCTCAATATAATGTAAAACCCACAAAGGTCAGTTTTGTGCACCTGGATCTAACTTCCTCCGAGGCAATGACAATTCTCTCAGATGAGAATTTCACTCTTTTAGCTTCTTAGACCAGGATTATATTTAAGCTATGTGAAATGGTCTTGTGTTTTGACAAGCTATCCTGCTAGTTCTGCATAAGGAGGAAAGTTTTGACTTGAAAGAGAACTATCTTCAGCTCAAAATACTGAAGTTGGCTAAATGTTAACTGAGTAAGAAAGGGAACTTAAAAACCCGTATCTGATTTTGTATTGTCCACTAAATTAAGTCCTTGCCACTCATTTTCTGATGTCTGTTGTATTTGAAAGGAGGTTTTACGATCACAAATAGAAACACAAGGACAGAGATGAGCTTTCATTCAAAGGTTGAGACTCTTACTTTGATTCATTCATAAAATCAAACTTTTAAAGTATTATTTCTTATTATGATCTTCCCACCCACGTCTTCATCTCAGCTGCATAAAACTCTGACAGTCAAAGTTCTTTATTATACAGTGAATAAATACTTTAGATAATTGCCTTCAGCTTTTAAAGAAATATATATCCGTGGATGTATTGTAGATGATTGTCTTGGTATACATTACAAATCACAGAATTGTGTGTGATGATATAGATAGATAGATAGATAGATAGATAGATAGATAGATAGATAGATAGATAGATAGATAGATAGATAGATAGATAGATAGATAGATAGATAGATAGATAGATAGATACTTTATTGATCCTGAGTGAAATTTAGTCATCCAGTAGCTTAAATACAAAAACACCAATACACACAAGAATATAAGAACACAAAGGCACAGCCGTGGAGTGAAAGTCTAACCACCAGGAATAAATCCAAATGTAAGGTGATTAAAAACTAAAAACAATGCAAGAATAGCGATACCCTGGACAACCTACATAAAATATGATTAAAGATAAATGTATAAACAACTTGTGCATAAGGCTAACATAGCCAGTAGCTGACAGCCCAGCAACCTAATGACAGAATGAGGGTGAGCATTCAGTTTCACTTCATACACAGTTGCCAGTTTATTAAGTACGCCGAGCTAAAACCAATGCAGACTAATACAACAACCATTCAGTTAAATCCTGATAAATCCTATAATGTTTCGTTTTTACTGTTTTTGAAAAGGTGTCAGGTGTTTCTCTTATTTTGCCCTTCACATTTATATCAGTGGCTGAATAACAGAAACACCTCTATGTAAAATGGAGGTGTTCCCTCTTGTCAGCTGTTGTTTTTCAATCTTTTTCAATGAAGACATTCGACCAAGCCTCAGCAGCAAACAGCACGTGTATAAATTATAAAAATGAATGATGGCTGAATTCAATTTAGCTGCTTCAGTTTCAGGTCTTATGTCACACTTACTGGGATAAGTGAATAGAACAGAGCCATCGTTCATGTCATTATGTCAAAATGTATTGTATGAGAAAAGTCCCGTTTGAAAAACAATAGGGTTGGAAAGCGGAAACACCGTCCCACGTGACTCCAGCTCAGTTTCCCGCCTGTATTCGTAATGGGTTATTTAGTACCCGTAATCCGCCGCAGAGTGACAGCTCTCTCCTCTAAAACTTTACAGTTCTGGCTACGTGCGGACGCCTGTATTTCAGAAGGAGACACCTTTACCGTTACCGCGTCAGATGCTGAGCTGACTGCAGTGGCCGGCGGATTACAAACTCAGAGTTTAGTGTTGAAGAAGCTTTGCGAGTTTCCGTTTTGGATGGGAAACGTCCCGAGTGACCCACCAGAGTCTGCTGTCTGTCGTCGCCGTCTGCTCAGCATTCAAAAGGTCCTCCGTGAGGGAAGAAGACAGGTAGCTAATGACAATGATAACCCTCATATAACGACAGTGGAATTATTATTATTATTATTATTATTATTATTATTATCACCGGAGGGGGCCTGGGGATGTGAACTTCCACCTTTTTAATAACAATGCCAATTACTTCCTGCAGAGTGAAGCTACATTAGACCACATCCATTTTTAAAGAAAATGTCCAAGATCCTGGTATTACTCAATGAATGAATTAAAAACCGCATTAGTGTTATTAACAGCAGCTGGGAGTGAAATGAGTCCCTGTGTTTTTCTTGCGATATTAAAGCCTACATGTCCAGATTATCTTCAGGTAGTTAGCCATCACTTTTCTGTTTACCTCACATGACGCTGTTATGTATCCCGTTTACTCTCAAGTTCCTCTCCATCGTGTGTTTTGCTGAAGGTTACTCAGTGGTGGCAGAAGTCTTTTTAACTAAAAGTGTCAATATCCAGTGAAGAAATGCAATAAAAGTCCTGTGTTCAAAATAGTACTTAGCATTAGCATCCAAATGTAATTAAAGTAGCAAAAGTACTCATTATGCAGAATAATGCATATTATACTAGTGGATCATAGTTATTGATGCTTTAATATGAACTTTACTTCAGTGTTGCAGCTGGTAAAGGTGGGACTTATATATACTATATATAATGATAGCGTGGGAATTTCACCAAGGTATCAATAAAGTCTTATTTTAACCTATAATAATACATAATCATTTATATGTTGATATATATTTTGTATTAATTTCTACACAGTAACTAAAGGTAAATGTAAATGTAGTGGAGCAAAAAGTACAATGTTTTGCTCTGAATTGTAGGGGAGTTGACATATAAAGTAGTAGAAAATGGAAAATCTCAAATAAAATACGAATATCTCAATTGTACTTGAGTAAATGTACTTGGGCACTTTCAACCACTGTTACTTCAGTTGGATGTTTGTGCTTCACTGTGTAGAATGATGATGTGCAGAGCTCACCTTACAGCAAAGTCTTTAACACGCGGGTATGGGTAGGATTTGTGACATCACAACTAGTTTGAGAGCCAATCATCGTTCACTATGCAACTTACACAAGCGTGAAACTTGAAACCTCCAGGTCACATATACTGAGCATGGAGACATCTTGTGTCCAGAAGTTCAACTTTTGAAATAAAAAGCATTTTCATAGATTCTAGATTTTTTTTTTAATGAGATAGGAGTAATTCTTAACAAGGTAATCAAACCAAAAAACAATCATATTAATTATTATTCTATGAAGAGTATTTTTATGTCTTAATATGTGTCTGGAAGACATCTTTAATATAACTGGATCCAGTAATGCTCGTACTCAGTACAGGTCTCGGATGCAGATGGTCCTCTGCACGTGAAAATGTGTGGTCTTTTTAAAGTGATGGGATACAATGTTGAAAACAAATAAGTCCCCTTTGAGATTTCTTACTCGGTCTAACCTGCATTTAAAACAACACAATGTTATTCATTTTAGAAGAGAAAAAAAGAAACATTTTACTCAATTATAAATATAATAACGTTCTGCTGATCTGATCATCAATGAACCAATCACTTTCAGCAACAGGAGGCATAATATACTTACCATCATGTAGCTGAATGTATCCCTATATTTTGTGCGCCATGTTTTCTCTGTGCTGGTGTCTCCAAGACTAATGGCCACACATTGATAGTGGTTGCTTATTAAAACAACTGTGGCTTTTTGTGAAGCAGTAAACTGACATATTACAGATAACTTAATAAATGGAGCCATCGTATGTAAGTTAGTGAGACAGTGTATGTGGCACTGATTGATTTTCACGTGTAATGAGATTTAAGTTCCAGCAGGTGTCAGTGGAGCCTCCCTTTTAGTAACTCCTCTGCAAGACCCGAGACTGGATGCAAGGAATGTGTCAACTTATTTTTTTGAGTGCCTGTACTTGGCAGTGGAAAAGCTCTGCAAATCCAAAAGTGATTCTAGTTAAAAAAAAAAAAAAAGTAATGCAATGTGTCTTGAACAACAAGCTTTGCTAAGGGGTTTGGTAATGGCCATTTTTAAAACTACTGTGTTTTCTAAAGGCCTATTCTGTAACCACGACTCACCCTTTGATTAGTCAATTAATTAGTTGATCAACAACCAAAAACCAAATATAAAAGAAAGTATTAATATTCAGTTAAAACAAACCAGAACAATTTACTGGTTGCAGCTTCTTAAATTTGACTTTGTGGCTTTTGCTTTTTTTTTTTTGTTTATTAAAATGTATATCAATAAATATAATTGGATTGAAAGAGTTTTACAAAACAAGCAACATTTTACTTTTTTGGGACTAAGCGGTTCCTCGACTAATCAAAAGATCCATAGTCAGATGAATTGATAAGGACAAAAGTGGTTTGTTGCAGCCCCGGATGACTTTAATTAACTTTTGGACCTGTGCTGTCAGTTGTTTATTTTCAGATCCTGTTCTCTCAAAGAATCCGCGTGGTTGTACAAATAACATCACATCCCGTTATTGGCAGATTGGTGTTTTAATTTAGGGCTGGTACGTCCTCAGAGGAGTAACAGGACAACAGGCATTAGTCATTAGCCAAAATTAGCTCTCCACCACCCACCTTCCCCTCCGTGAGAGCAAACAATATACCAACACAAATTAGGACTCGCTGCTTTGTGTCAATTGAGAGTCAAACAAAGATGCTACACAGAGTGATATGTCATTAGCGAGCAGGTGGGGATGGAGAGCTGAGCGCTGTTGCCTCTCCAACTAAGTATGAAGTGGTATCCATGGTGACCAGACTGCTTGTTGCCATCCCAGTTTTGGGGGGGGGGGGCAAAAAAGATCAAAGTCGGCTGTCCTCAATTCTGCTGTAAGTGGATGGTTAAATGCTGGGGTTGCAGGGGAAAAGCCCCTCATTAAACTTAACCAAATCCCCTTTAAGACACAGCTGACATGTTACTCCAGAGGAACCAGGTAAACGTTTTTAACACTCGACTCTCTAGAAACAAGTATGACCGTCCGCAGGTTCATGCTGCGGCTGTTGACCGTGAACGAGGATCTGATACTGGATGTATCAACCCTCATTTAGTCTTATTTTGTATTTATTTAGTGTCTTAGTTGAGGAGTTTTAGGTTTATAGCACTATTGAACAAAATATAAAATCATTAAAATAGTACTTTTGGTACTCACGGAAAAGTTTTTTTTGTACTACATGTATTTGGGAACAAGATATTCACATAATGAGGAATACAAACTGGATTAACTGTGTCACTGTACAGTTTTTAGGAGTTTGGAAGGATTTTAAGGGAAATATGAACTTGCCAGATAGTTTATTTAAATTTCTAATAAGCAGACCTGTCATGGTGGTTTTATTTTTACAACTAAAAAACAAATGTTATCCCTAAATTGTGGAAACAGATCCAGCTGCATCCACATGTTAGACATCCGGTTGAAACTGAATCAGAATACCTGGAGGTTAAAGATCTTAAGGGAGACCCATGTGTTGTTAAAGTTAGTACCCAATGTAAGTAGTTGTTTTTGAAAGTAGAATGATATATTATTGCATTTATTTGTCTTTTTCTACCTCACATTGAGGATAGTAGTACTTCAGACAGTATTTCTTCTGCCTCCTCAATGAGCAGTAAATGTCAGGAGATACTACTGTTGCATTTTTTGTTGTTGTTTTAACACAAACTTTGTTTCCCTGCTGCTCTTTGCTGGTGTTTTGGCTTTTGGTCCCAGGCTTAAAGGATAATCCATCAGCCTGACTTTTTGGGGGGCAACGGTGAGCACCGAAGTGTACCCAGTGTTGTAGGCCTGTCCTAATCAGATAACTGTAACCCTCATTTGAGCAGCAACACTCCTGGTGGTCCGGTACTGGGACACACTGGGCTCAGCTTTTCAACTCTGGAGAGCTGCGAGAACAAGCGAGAAAGGCCAAGCAAGGGGTGGGCTCTCAAATCCTTTTTTTAAGCCTTTTGTTATTTATACAGTGATTTATATGCAATTAAATAATGATAACGTTATTTGTGGCACAAGTAGGCCTTTATCAGACAAAAAGGACATTTAAAACACTGAAAGGCAGTTTGATCTAATAAAAATTCACTTTTTTGCTGTGCATGGGACTTTTTGGGAAATGTTTTGATGTAAATAAAACAAAAATGGCACATCTTCATTTGAACTTGTTTCAGGTTCTTCCTGATGTGTCCTCCATTTTGTCTACATTGCTCTTTGCTGCTCTGTTTTGACTGGTTGCAACCTGTTTGTCTGAAAACCTGCTGCTGCCACGCTGACACAAGAGTCTTTGCTATTTAGTAATTTCAGGTTAACTAGTCTGTGCGCAGGACAAGTGTAACCTGGGGCCTGATCATGTTGACGTAGTGGGTCTGCTGCTACACTGCACCATCTGTGTGAGACCTTAATAACTGGGCTGGTGATTTATTGCCTGTACTCAGCAGTGTCTTTTTGAGAGGAGTCCACACAAAAGCCAAGACCCTCACCCTCCCGCTGTTTTTAATAGTTCTTTAGGATGTGCAGGGGAAAGAGAAAAAGAAAACGAGCAGTGATGTGGGGGTTTCAGCCTTTAAGGAGGCAAAGTGAAAGAAGATTGAGTGCCTGAAATGAAAGTAGCTCACAGAATGTGAGGTTTTTAAGATGGTTGTCTACAAATTAAGCCAAGATTTACATCCATTTTAAGCTCGGTAATAACAAAGTTTCTTTAAAAGTTAGTGTAGCAATTAAAGAAAAGCTTTTACATCTTCCCATCACTTTGTATTCCTATAGCTGCTATTTTCTGGCGATGTTGCTACTCGGTAAGTGTTCGGGGACTCCTCCTCTCCCATCCCCTCCGCAGGGTGATAAGGTGCTTCTGGAGAAAAGCCCGTCTTATCTCCACGCTGCCCTCTGAAGCAGTCGTGTTTTATGGGTTGTAGCTCTTTTGTTTCCTTGTCTGCTGCCTCTCCCTGATCACTCACACTCATTCCTCATGGAAGTTGTTTGAAGGACTAGAATAGCTTTGGGAAAGAACCTCCCCCCTCCCTCCTCTCCTCTGTTCGCTCTTTATTGAATCCCGCCTCTGTATCATTTATCTCTGCACCCCCTCCTCCTCTTTTTCCTTAGTTTGAGGGGGCCGTTAGGGGGCATCCTCTTTTCTCTCCCAGCTGGGTTTGTTGACACACAGTCAATCTACGGGTCCCTTTCACCTCTGCCACCCCTCTTTTTAACTCTCACCCCCCACCTCTCGGCTCTACCCTCCGCTTTCCCTGAACAGTAAAGCTGCCACAGCTGTGGACTGTATTAGCATAGCTGCTGAGGAGCAGAGGGGGGTTTCTAAATATATTGCAGCCATTACCTTTTGTTCAACAGTTGACAGTTTTAAAACATTTCAGCTTCCCTCTGTGCAAAGGGAGTGTTGAGAAAAGGATGCCACGATGATTTCAGTGTAACAGCTTTTTAAATATGGGACACAGAAGATGGAGAGAAAGGAGGGGAGAGCCAACGGATAGCAGATGACTGAAAACAAGGCATTATCTAATTGGTGCAGTTAGGGGGAAAAGAGAGAGAGAAAAGAAAAGAAAATAAACAAGCAGTCAAGGCCATATTTTCCGTTTTGCACAAATTAAAAATGAAGTCTTACATTCAAATGTCATTTGGACAAATCTCGCTTCAAGCTGATGGCACAGAGGAAGGGGAACTCGTATTAAAGCTCATAACCATTTTTTCTTGCTGTCAGCAGGTGTTGGAATGAACAGGTCCAGGTCCAGCTGGGATAAAAACGCTCCCCAGCCTCCAGTCACCAGGATAACCCGCAGCTCCAGCTCCCAGGCCAGGCACACAGATCCAGCAGAGACCCAGGACTCTGGGCCGGGTCTGTATGGAAAACAACGAAAGAAGCAAACCGACTCTGCTTTGGCTCAGGACCTCAGTCAGATGAGTGTGAGTGGACAGGACGGTTTACCTTCAAGGTGAGGACACATTACAGTTATGTTTTTTAAACTTGATTTTTTATTAATGATAAGGAAAAGGGAACATAACTCTCATTACAGCTCCCAGCAATCATAGAACATACATAAGAGCAGGAAGCTACACTGTGTTAACAAGATCTGTGATTAACAAACAGAAAATAACATTATTAGTAAGTACATGTATTTACACACACACACATACACATACACATACACATATATATATATATATATATATATATATATATATATATATATATTTTTTTTTATGTGTGTAGTCAAGAGACACGCAGTATGTTCAAGTATAACTGCCAGCTCGCTAGACGTGGTTTCTTGTCTGTGGTCCAATTTTAAAAGACTGTCTGAAATCATTTTACTCATTCACTCCTCCCTATTCACTTCGATGTAGAGGACTATATAGTGAGCTCACCGGCAAAATGAAAAAACATTTCTTTGCTCTGCTTTCTGAGCATTCCGCTTTTGCTCTCTGCATTGTGAGTCCACTATATAGGGCTTAATAGTTTTCACTGCACATTCAGACAGCACTACAAAATAGCAAATTCACTATATAGTCAACTATGTAGTAAGTAGTGATTTCGGACACAGCTGAAGACTGTTTAGCCACACTAGCAGCTCTGAGGGGTATTTGGTCTGAACCAAAGTGTTGGACACATTGAAATATTGACCAGATGGTGGCACTAGATTAAAAGTCAGGGAACCACAAGAATCATTGGGATCCATCGTCTGGGGAACATTTTGTGCCAGTCTATCAAGTAGCGCTTGAGTTGTTTCACAGGAAAAATGATCAAATTGACCTGCTGGTGGCGCTGGAGGAAAAGTCAGTGGGCTTCATCTTCTGGAGAACTTGAATGTCCATCCAATAACTGTTGAGATATTTCAGTCCTGTGCAAAAATACAAAGGACAGGAAATGTTTCTTTCTATCAATGACAATCAGCAATTACTATTTTATCTTTCTTTATATCGTTCTTAATATAATCCATAGTTTGCACTTATCTGTAAAAATCCTGTATGGGGAGATTACGTCTCTTGGTTATTAACATGAACTATTTTTAGATCAGGGTGTTTTCACGTGTCTTGTTTTGGCCTGCTCTCCAGTAAAGGACAGACGTCCAAAGGCAGCAGTGACCCTGTGCAGGCTGGATCTGGTCAGGACAGTCCATCGTCCCGGGGCGGTCTAGCCTCTGTGGCTCGGCTGGTGAAGCTCGGCCGCTGTAAGAACGTAGTGGTGGTGGCCGGAGCAGGAATCAGCACAGCCAGCGGCATCCCAGACTTCAGGTTGGTGTCTGTGGATTTTGTTCTCTCTACACCCTCATCATCTTCTTTCTCTTCACTATTATACTTTTCACTATTAGTCTTTTCATTTGGTGTGTTTAGTTCAGTTCAACTCTAAACCTAAAGTGTAAACCTGTTTTAATGGATATAGAAATCATCCAGCAACAGGTTGGCTCTGCTTTCTTTGAGTGTTTCGAACGAGATATTAAACCCTTGGAAAACACTTCCTGTTAGCTGCTCTTTCAGGAAAGTGTCACCATAGTGCCCAATATGCGCATGTCAAAATGTCTGTACTTCCACATTTTCAGAACACCAGGAACAGGTCTTTACGCCAACTTGGAGAAGTACAACATCCCTTACCCAGAAGCTATTTTCAACATTGACTACTTCTCCAACGACCCGCAGCCTTTCTTCTCCCTGGCCAAGGCTCTGTATCCCGGCAGCCACCGACCCAACTACATACACTACTTCATCCGCATGCTTCACCACAAAGGCCTGCTGCTCCGAATGTACACCCAGAACATTGACGGACTGGAGAAACGTGAGTGAGATCTTAAAGGGAACAAAAAAACTGCCAGAAACAGATCTTTAAACTAAACCTTGGGTGGGCTGAAAGTGCCTGAAGTTTTTACAAACATTCACAATAAAATCTAAATCCAAATCCGTACCTATCAGATTAGCATATTATTTTGTTATTTATTATCTTGTTTTACACTAAGTCTGACTTGTTCTAAAGCATACTCAGAGTTTTTAGATAAACCTCCTACTTTCCATTTATTTTAACACTCAGAAAATCAACGTACAGAGACGTGAAATGTTTTGTCTCCCAGAATGCATGTCTTTCTTTGTCCGTCATGATATTTAATACCTTTCTTCACAGTGTGTGGCATCCCAGATGACAAACTTGTGGAGGCTCACGGCAGTTTTGCCACAGCTTCCTGTCACCTCTGCTACACTGCGTACCCTGCTGAGGAGGCTAAGGTACGTCCAACCACGTGGTCAAAAACCATTCAAATTCAACAGTAAGTCGTTGCATTTGATGCGACAGTAATGCCTCCTTGTTTCACAGCATGCCATAATGAATGACAACGTCCCCATATGCACATTCTGTGCTGCAACAGTAAAACCTGATGTTGTGTTTTTTGGAGAGGACCTTCCTCAGAAGTATTTCCTCCACACTAAAGACTTCCCCAAAGCAGATCTGCTCATCATTATGGGCACTTCTTTACAGGTAAACATTTTAAATATCTGTATTCTGAACTTTTAAATGGGGTTTTAGTACATTTTGTGAGTTTTCACATTTAATTGTTTCAGATCGAGCCATTTGCCAGCCTGGTCAATACGGTGCGCTCCACCGTGCCACGTCTCCTCCTGAACCGACACACTGTGGGTCCCTTTGCGAAGGTCCCACTGCGGAGGGGAGACCACATGGAGCTGGGTGACCTGGAGGATACAGTACGTAGGTTTGCTGAAACACTTGGCTGGAGTGACGAGATTGAAGAGCTGATGAGGAGTCAGGAAACACTGGTGGGTTCCATCTTAAGCACTAGTCTTTTAAAGAACTTATGAAAGAGTCTGTTTGGGTTCTTTATTGAACAGATTGTACCTTTTTTTTTTTTTTAAATGAAAGGCAAAGACAAGGAACACGGCAGAAAAAGCTCTGCTGATATTATATATATTAACCCAAGTCAGTGGAGGTACTCTGCATGACTTAGTATTGCACTCCTTTAACATTGTCAGACTCACAATGAATAGTTTTATCAACACTGATGCAGCAGAACCGGAGATATCGTTTTTCTTTTATTCCACACATTTTTCTACCTTGTCAAAATCTGGCACCTACATTACCCATAATGCAACTAAACAACAATTGACATCACTTGAGGCAATTTATACGGTTTTGTGCAGCTCGGGAGCCACAAAATGCTTTTATAAAACTTTCCCCGCATATAAAGAAGCACTCCCCAACAGACGTTAATTATCTCTGTTCCAAAACACTTTTGCTAATTATGGTAATCATTTCCCTCTATGCAGAGCATCCCCACATTGATAAGCAGCCCTCCGTCAGTGAGCGGACAGACACCTTGCCAGAGCAGAGGATCTTCAGAGTTTCCAGGTAGGATGGAGACGTCCAGGCCAGGAGCTCAAAGAGCAGCCAGTAGCGGCAGCGAGGAGACGGACTCAGAGACGGACAGCAAGAGCTCTGCATCCTCCAGCCTGAGCAACTGACACTGCGAGTTTATACAAAAAAAAAAAAAAAAAAAAGAGAGGTTTGAGACGGTTTCGTCTGTCCTTGGTTCACATTAAGACTGTTCTCCTGTTAACTACGCGTTACTGTTTATCTGGTTATTTTTAGCAAAATGGTTTTCGTTATGTGCATTGGAGTGAAAGTGCATCATTGTATCTCTTCATGTGGCAGTCATGTTCATATGTAAATCAAAAAATCTAATCAAATAGTTTATCAAGAATATTAAAGCACTTATTAGAGGGAGGTTCCACCCATCAGTAGTAAATAAATGAGCCATGGATGTTTTTTCAGGTGTTTTATATGTTCCATGTCAGTAAACTTGTTAATGTTTTATATCAGCACAACACTGTATTTTAAACAATATTTAATAAAAGTATTGTCATTTCTTTTAGTAGTTTTGTTTTTTATTAGGTTTATGTGATGTGATCCAAAAATGACAACTACTCTTATTCTCCAGTTTATTAACGTCGCAGTTGAAGCCTCACTACACAAAATGAAGTGTGGTGCTATTTACAGTGTGTAAAGAACAAAACCGTTCCCTTAACATATTCTTTCCAGGTGGAGAAGTGATCAACATGCAATTTGGATTTATCCCACTATGATTATGGAGGAAAATGAAGGCATTTACACAGGCGCACAAAAAACAAACTGATCTGCAGATGCACACAGACAAATTAAAGGGAAAACCCTGAAGAACTGAAACCTAACAAATGGCCACTGAATTGTTTTAAAGTATCAAAATCTTGTGAAACTTGTGCTCTGACTTTCAGGAGCACTGAAGTTGTTCTTGAGGCTTGTGGTGGCCTAACACCTTACTAAGACACTTAATGTTGGTTTTCCCTTTAATTTGTAATTTATCAAATGTCTGATCTTAAAAAAAAAAAGAAATTCAGGAAGGTGACTCAAAATGTTAAGTCAGGTCTTTTGTTCCCGTGTGAAGCCAACTCCACATTAAAAGATTAAATATTCTACTTATTAGTTATGCGAGTAGGCAGTAGTGGTGATTCACAGGCCAGGTAAAAAGTGTGCTCATGATAATTCTCTCTATATATATATCCCTGTTATAATAATGACATGTTCTCTGGTTAAAGCAATATTCACTTTCTCTGGATTGTAATCAGCATTATTATTTTACAACAAATGTATCAGTAATCCAAAGCAGGGTTTCAGTTCAGGGGCCAAATCTGCTTTCACATTAAATTAAATTGTACCAACACAAAGAAATTGTGTTCAGTTTATATATATATATATGATAAACTATTAGATTTATATAAAATTAAGAAAATTTAATCTAAACATTTTTTTCAAAAAAATCACATTACTTAGAACCGATTTAACATCATGCAGATTTGGCAAAAGCAACAAGGACTAGAAAACAATCATTGCAGTTCACACATTTCTTTGTCAAGAAACCACAACAGGCAGAATCGATCTGTTTACCATCATCCATCATAGGAAAATGTTGCATCTTTCCATTTTAAAGTCTTCACTTTTAAATAAAAAGAAGCAGTCCACTAGTCCAAAACACCTTTCAGTGACCAACATTAGCCAACAAGCCCTGAATTCAGAAAGTTTCCTTGGCATCTAACTGGTGTGCAACATTCATGATTACACAACCAAATATAGACTCACTGTGTGCTGCAAGTTAAAACTATCCACACAGAGTGCCTGATTACTAAATATACATCAATCGACTGGTCCATACTGGACCTAGGTTCAGTGTCAACAGTTTACAATGACTTCATGTTTAAATGTGTGTATGTGTATAATGTGACTTGAGTCATCTAGAAACAGTGGGCAAAATCATGTAGCACAAAAAAAAATAAAAAAACAAAAGCACAGGTGAAGGAATGATTATTCAGACCCAATTACACTTTTAACAAACCATAACAACAATGTAGTTAGATACACATGATCCAGCAAAAAATAAATAAAAAATATCTCTAACTTAGGGAGCAATAACAAAAATGATGACAGTGCAACAGCAACCATGGAGGCCTCCTATGCATTATGATGCCACAGCAGTCTGTCTGACACACATCAAGTCCACTTCCACGTTGGAGAAGGGCTCGCGGCTGTGACGGCCTCTAGAGTTTCCTGTGACATGTTGAACTGTGTCCCAGTTCAGGGCTGGATCATCAGAAGTCACATTTCTGGACTGAATAGGTCCTAACGGGCCGTTACAAGGTGTAAATACTGGAACCTGATACACTACTTGCCAGTCGTGCCTCATTTGTTGCAGTAAAACATTAACTCGTAATGTTAACTCATATCACGAAACCTGTCCCATTTACCGATGTTTAAACTTTGTTGATCATTTAAGGGTGATGTGGTGATATGAGTTGAAAAGTGGAGCCTAAATTCCACCGTTAGTTTGGGTTTGTGTGAAAGTAGATCCACACGTCATACTAATATCTGACAATTCATTTAAATTAAGAGAATGTGATTGATTGTGAGTTATCAGGACAGCACGTGGATCTTTTGACTGACTTCTGCTCTACACTTTCTGTGACCGTAAACTACCACATTTAGGGTGGATGTTCAAACCCCTCTGAAGGACCCACCTTCGTGGGCACCATCTTTCAAAAGAACCCAGCCCTTGAAACGGGACACAGCTTTAGATGTGTTGGGGCCCGGTGAGCTTAGCCTGGAAAATGTGGCCTAGATGGACAGTGCACTAGTCAGAGTCTGACCCCGAGTTGTCCTCAGGTGCATCACAGAGAGTTTCTTCAAGAGGTGCTAACGTCCCGTCGGGCCTGACCCCCATTGGCCGGATCACGTTCTGCCTGTGGACACAAAGAAATAAAATCAGATGTTGAGGGATTAGATAGGAAGGTTGTCAAATTGCAAACCTATCAATACACATGCCTTCATGAATATTTTCAAAGTAAACAAAAACTTTGTGGACAAAACTCAACTCTGGACCCTTTGTGTCCACAGAGAAGAGAGGGCTTTCACTTGTACATCTTTACTCTCTTACATCCAGAACTTGAGGACCCTCACTCGACAACCCCCTTCCCCCTTTCATGGACACTCGCTCTGCCCTCCTCTCTTGTTGCAGTTTAATTACAGGATCAGCGCTCAGAGTAATCTCCTCAAAGCCACGGCTGGCCCTTCATCCTAATCCAATTATACCTGCACTGTGTCACCACTCCCTCCAAGATGATTTATCAGCGAATTATCCATCAAAGATTTTAAAAGGACCGATTTGCATTAAGTTGAAAGAGATTCAAATATAAATGGCCATGTAATTCCTACTGAATCCTGCAATTAAATTGAACTTATCCTGGGAAATCTACAGGTTACGTTTTTTAAACGGAGGAGACGCGTGGTGTGATTAAATCTGAAAACAGCATCCTTTCAGCGATTTCATAGAGAAACCCCCAGCCCACAGCCTTATATCACTGGTCCAAGTCAGCAGGTACAATGAGGACCAACAAAACCAAACAAACAAAAACATGTAACATCATCTCTCCCAATTAGAGCAAAAATACATTTAAAAAATCCCTCCACTCCTCCTCAGCAGTGACAGAAGACTGGGGGTCTGGCACATGTAAGAGGGGGTGGGGGTGCACCGAATATGTGCTAATTGGAGGACTAGTTAAGCAGTTGGGGGAGCACATTCTTGCAGGGCTCTGAACGATCTCCTTAGAGCCTGCACTGAGGAAGCACCTCTCCGTCATCATCACACCTCCTTCACTGAGGAGGAGAAAGAGGAAAGGAATCTTCCTCTTCTGGGCGCACGTGCCTCATTACAGCTCAACCCCCTCTTTGGCTCAACAATGACGAGGTCAGCTTTCTTATGTCTGCACATTTGTTCGCCCGTGTCTTTGCTCTTCGTACACGTTCCACCCAAATTGCTTTGTCTAGCTGTGCCTCTGTCTCAGGTCCACTCCCTGTCTGCCCAGGGACTCGGGACGAGAATAATAAAGTCAGGACACATGTGTTATTAAAAACCTGAATGTCGCACATAAAGGAAACCGGGACCGACAAGCCGACTCTCTGAGCCAATTAGGTGATAATTAACGGAGCGGGGGTAATGATGCTGCTGTGGCGTGCGGGCAGCTTCCATTTTACTCCAGCTGAATGCTGCGGCGTGCTGGAAGTCCAGGCCTAATTGAAGCTAACGGCAAGAGATTCTTCCTTTGATGAATCGGTTGGCAGGGAGCGAGCTCACTGTTACCTTTTGTACAGGCCTCGCGCTTGACTAACGTTAGCCTCTGCTCGGTAACGAAAGGTCAACACAAATACAGCCGGGCTCTTTGCAGAGGAAACAATCAATGACACAAATAATTTGAGCAGGGGAAGCAACAGAAAAAGTTAATCATCTTAGTTTTGCAAAAGAAACATAGTTTTTATTTGTCAACGCCTTCTGTGGCATCTTTATGTTTGCTTCTGCAAAAGAAACATAGTTTTTATTTGTCAACGCCTTCTGTGGCATCTTTATGTTTGCTTCTTAGTTAGCAGGGTATCTGAAAACCTTTTTTTAAGTTTAACAATCTTTCTATTGAATTTTCCATTATACACAGATGGCAGACCACGTTAAATACAGCACCAAAAATCTCAAAAACCTGTCAGCAGATTTTAATGACATTTTGTGGAAAGTCGGGCCTTGCTCCATAAAAACAAACTTAAAAAAAGGCATTTACAGTATTTATAGTTTAGCATATTCACCTGGACAGCTTGTCAAACATATTGACAAGTTTCTGGGCTTCGTACTCCTTCTGCTCCTCTGTCATCTCTTCGATGGGGTTCGGCATCGGCTCCTCCACGTGACCGGTGATGGGGTTGATGCTGGAACAAGCAGACGAGCGAGCTTAATGTACAGCTGCAAACTCATTAACGAATTAATCAAGTTGACATCGGATCGCCAAAGCTTTATTCTAAACCCCGTGCAGAGCACTCACAAAGGTTTTGCAGATTTGTATTCTTCTGTGTCTGAGTCTTCATCTTCAGAGTACTCAGTCTCTCCTCTCCCTCCTGCAAGAAGACCTCGAGCCACCAGCAGTCCTGCTGCGTTTCCATATCCCGTGTACTTCAACAGGTTGTCCACTGCAAGACGACACCACAGACGCACGAGGTTGTGAAGGTACGTATAAACGCTCATGTGCGGAGATGAGCCGTGCTGTAGTTACAGTTGTGCAGCAGTCGTGTATCTGGCAGAGCACTAAGGCCACTCACCGCTTTCTTTGCAGAGAACAAACAGAAACTCTGCAGCCGTCTGCTTCACACCCATGTCAACATGTGTCATAAGGCGAACCAACTTGTTTCTGACAGCGGTGCCGATCTCTGGCCTGATTTTCACATCTTTCAGTGGGGGAAGTACCTAAAGATGAAGAGATTATCAAAACCTCGGTTTTTTTTATTTTTTTTGTACAGATTTTCTAACCTAGTCACTGACTAATACACACACACACACACACACACACACACACACACACACACACACACACACACACACACACACACACACACACACACAC
>JAVQJL010005470.1:0-11213 GCA_036024295.1 Nannoperca obscura
ACCGCGACGCTTTCCAGGGCGCGAGCCCCTCTCTCGGGGCGAACCCATTCCAGGGCGCCCTGCCCTTCACAAAGAAAAGAGAACTCTCCCCGGGGCTCCCGCCAGCTTCTCCGGGATCGCTTGCGTTACCGCACTGGACTCCTCACGGTGCCTGTTTCCGCCACTCCAGATTCGGGGATCTGAACCCGACTCCCTTTCGATCGGCCGGGGGCGACGTAGGCCATCGCCCCACCCTTCCGAATGGCGTTCGCCCATCTCTTAGGACCGACTAACCCATGTTCAACTGCTGTTCACATGGAACCCTTCTCCACTTCGGCCTTCAAAGTTCTCGTTTGAATATTTGCTACTACCACCAAGATCTGCACCCGCGGCGGCTCGGCGCGGCGGTTTCCTCTGGCTTCACCCTGCCCAGGCATAGTTCACCATCTTTCGGGTCCTATCGCACGCGCTCAAGCTCCACCTCCCCGAGGGTGCGGGCGAGACGGGCCGGTGGTGCGCCCAGCAGCCCTCGCGGGGCCGGGATCCCACCTCAGCTGGCATGCGCCGGCCCTCACTTTCATTGCGCCACGGGGTTTCGACTGCCACCCTCTGACTCGCGCGCGTTAGACTCCTTGGTCCGTGTTTCAAGACGGGTCGGGTGGGTTGCCGACATCGCCGCAGACCCCTGACGCCCCGTGACGTGGGCCGGTCCCCGCCCTGGCGGCGCGACGCGGTTGGGGCACACTGAGGACAGTCCGCCCCGGTCGACAGTCGCGCCGGGAGCGAGGGGGCCCCGTCCCTCCTCTGCCCGGAGAGAGAGAGAGGAGAGAGGGCGCAGCGAGCACTGTGTTTCTACGGCCCCGGGAAGCGGCGAGGTACGGGCGGGAGGGCGCTGTAAAGCTAACGGCCGGAGCCGCGAGCCACCTTCGCCCCCGAGCCTTTCCAAGCCGACCCAGAGCCGGTCGCGGCAGGGCTCAGGCGTGTATGAGTAAACCCTAGCCCAATCTCAGGTGTTCACAATTCACATAATCAAGAGCCAGAGCCACACCCACACATGTGTAATGTGATTTCTAGCCCTGACTTTCAGTAAACCCACACAATGAAATGCATGGCCATCACAACACTGACAAAGCTCTCTTTGTAGAGAAAAAAAAAATATTTTTGGTGCCATTAAGAATACGTGTAATACTTATTTATTTATTTATTTACTGATATTTCAGGCTTTGTTGCTCCCCGGTGGCAGACAGCTGGCAACCCGACCTCTGTAGGTATCAACAAGTCCTAATACCTAAATGACAGAATAGGTTGTTAATCAATGACACTGAAAAAGCTGCTTGCACAGATGACCTGTATGGCCTTTAGGTCTGCTACTAAAGATCTTGTGCATATAAGCTGTACACTGCCAAAGATAAGAGTTGTATTGCTAATATAATTTGCTATTATTAATTTAGTATTTAGATGACTGTGTTTTGAATGATATTAAATGGTGAAGATAAAATACTAGCTAGCTAGTATGATATCACCTGATGACATCAGCCGGTGGATTCTATCAAGATGACCTGAATCTACCAAGTGAAATACTTGTGAGTGCATGCACATTTGAGTGTGCAAGCATGTTCACAGGTGCTTCTAAAGTATCTTATCTGTGAATTACTTCTCTATACTTTTAACCTGGAGTTAAAGTATAGAGTGTATTTCCAATGTGCCCAAGAGTCTATTAGCACTCAGTTTCAATTACCAGCACTCTAATGGAAGTTGACGCTGAATCTACTCCTCTTGCAAATCTAGGAAGCTCACTTCTTCAGATGAGCAGAGATGTCTCGTCAGCAGTTGAAGCAGATGCTTCTGAGATTCAGTGTGACAGCACCAAACCAGATGGCCTGTAGAGTCTAACCCACATCTCAGGAAGCAAGAGGAGATGGTTAGAAGCTTGAAGTCGTGACAGAACTTGCAAAGAGCCATTCAGATTCAAAGCAAGCAGCGCAGCAGGCTCACCCAGAGGACTGACTTTATTGCTTTTCCAATTACCTGCCTACTACTGGAAGTGCAATTGGACATTTTGTCCTTAATTGAGAAAGAGTATTGTCTTACCTTGTCCAATATAGCCGGAAAGGTTTTTTCAGAAGGTAGGTAAACACTCACAGTGCATATAGAGAAAAGGATTCAGCAAAGAGCCAAAAAAACATATATGTCATATACAGTTATGGTATTTTCTTTTCTTTTAAAGTAGACTTTAATATTTGGTGCTTGGCTCAACACCAACATTTCTCCACTCTACGATGTTGTCTGCTTATACAAAGCACCCAAGACCTCAAAAAACAAGGCAAAGAAAAGTGTATTGAAGCATTTCAGATCATGCTGCATGCAACTGAATGTTTAAAAAAAATACAGGTTTTTCAGACATTTGAAAGAACATTGTCATCTCAAACCTAGCGGCGATTTAACTGTTTGCAAGAACGCAATAATAATAATACAATAATATCACAGTAAAGTTTGTATTTTCATATATGTATATTAGTTTGTCAGGTGATAGACATGCAATTTAATTTGCTCAAACTAAATAAAATTAAATTAAATTTTCGGTACATTTGACATACACTACAATCAGTTGCAGTTAAAAATTAACCCTGATATCTCCCAATGTTCACATTGACACCAGTGGGGAGGGTAGGAAGACAGATAACTTTATAAAATAAATACATGTATTATAAAATAATTTAGTGTCTTTCTAAGAAATTAAATAAATATAAAAAATCAGGATGAAACACTTAATAATATAATACAATTTTCCTTCTGAATGCCAATAAGGCCCTGACATATTTTTAAATACAGACTTTAAACCTTTCTGGTGAAACTAACCTGCCCCTCATTAACCCATATTATTCTCTTTGTGTTCTCTTTTTTGACAGACGGTAATGCTGTAAGTGGTACAGGCCATGAATCTAACACACATTTAAACAATCAATTCAGAAGGATCAAAGAAACGTAAAAAATGTATAATTTTTTTTTCTTCTTTCTAATATTAGGTTCAAAGCTGTCGCATTCATTTTTTGGATAAATGTCTGTTTCAAAATATACCAATAGTGTGATGACGCTGATGTCTTCTTTTCAGTCAGCTCACTAGACATATTTATAATCCACACAAATACTGAGTAAATCTTAAAAACATATTGAACTTAAGGGAACGTAAAGTAGAAAATATAAAACACGTTCTGAATGTTTAATGCTTTCATACATACTTGATGGGCTGGATAGTGCATTATCAACAACAGTGACCTGAGTGTTTGCCTCATGTGAAAGATTAATGGAAAAAATATACAACATATCAATCACGTCCCTGCAACAAATGTAAACAGGCAGCCTGAAATCATTTTGGTTCTATATTTACTCCTGAATATGAAATACTGTCATGACCAAAGAATGTTTTTAATCAAAAGTTATCTGTTTAAGGAGAACCTTTACATGTGGAAGACACACCATCTCAAGGACATCACGTTGTGTTGAGTGGTGGCTGGGACATACTCAGACTAGGCTCAGATAAAAAACAAATACCGTCTTTTCCAGACTATAAGGCGCACTAAAAGCCTTTAATTTTCTCAAAAAACGACATTAATATACGGTAATACATTTAACATCTTTTAACAGTCTTCAACATATGCAATTTTAGGCAACATAATGGGGGGATCGGCATAAGGTAAGAGTAGATAATTACAACGAGTTGGGGAAAAACCTGCATAACATTGCATCAAAAGGGCACTGCTTAGGCTACTACCATAAGTATTATGATATGATATGATGTAATTTATATGTATCATTGACAAGGCTCATTTGTTTCTTCTATATTTACATTCTTTGTTTCCTTCTTGTGCAAATACACTTTTCTCAAAGTGTTTAATAGGTTAACATTTCTTGGTGCAAGCAATTTTTTCAGAAGTTTTTTTAATCAAATTATGCTTTTTAAAAGTGATGAAGACAACATCTGCCATTTCAACAAAGTGATGGTGTCCCCAGCGTACCCAGTGTAAATTACACTGATGCATCATTTGTTGGCTAAATGTTAACCATAATACAAGACGGAACGCGAGAACTGACAACATTGAAAACATGCAGTATAAAAACCTTTAAAGGTAACTTTATATTATATAAATTTTATAGTGTTTTATTGCCCTGCAATTTCCCCACTGTGGGACTAATAAAGGTTTATCTTATCTTAAAAGGTTAAACTTGTGTAAGAACACTGCTAAAAGCACAGCAGGTGATCTGCCTCCATTTGCACATGCCTTATAGAATATGAGAGTAATGAATCATCCAAATGCAGTTACTTTGATAAACTGTGGATTTTCTTGCCGACAGAGGCAGTAAGCAGAGTGTGTGCATTATAACAGACTAAAGAGACATGAGGCAGAAGAGCATATACAATTGTGTGTTTCCAACAGGGAAGTGTTCTTTGAGCCACAGCACACTGAGCACCATTCACTTGTTTGGGGGCACTACTGAAATCACAGAACCTGGTGGTAGCATACAAGAGTGGGTTGATATAAAAGGAAAAAATTGCACAAAAAGAAAAGAAATCACAGCCATTGCAACTGATGCTGTGAGCGCCTCATTGTCACGCAGCAGAAAAGCAGTCAAGAAGTTGGGCAAGATAAAGATATACTGTATATGTTTTTTTGTTTTTTTCAGTCTTGCCTTATGAATATTTGTTACTTACTTTATGATAGTTTTAGCAATCGCTGAATTTTATTTGTAATCCAAGATTCAAACCACTGAATCACATGGCTTTCAAAATATAAAGATAAAGATCCATCCTTTTCATACAGGATTCACCCCCTTTTTTTTTTTTTTTTACATTTTCAGTCACTCTGAATTTCAAAAAATCACATAACAAAGTTTCACCCCCAATACAACTTGGACCCTGAGGACTATTATGTCCTCTTTTTAGCTGTGCTGCATCTCACACAGCATAGTTTTAAAGCTCTGCATGCAGCTATGGGCATTAATAACAAAGAGAAACGTTACAGCTGAGTTGTTAGAGTGGTGAGTGACCTTGTGACTTAATAGTTGCTGCCTCCCAATTAGTAGATTGGTTGGAAAAATCTGGCTGAGGTAGGTGAAGGAGGTGTTTTTCTCTTCCAAGTTTTAGGTTGTGCCCAGACTTGCAGCTAAAATCTATTCAAACGATATTGCTTTCATTATGTCTTGACAAGAAAAACACAAGGAAAAGATTTTCAGCAAATCAGATTGAAGCCACACTCAAATCTAATTTCCAGCACTCAGCCTGGTGTCTTAAATAAAATTTTAATCTTTCAACACCTGCAAAACCACACGTAATGTTTTCACACCCAGAGCATGGTTAACTAACCATGACTGTAACAGGAAACATGGCTGCTTATATTAACCTCTGCCATTACTGTATGACTGGGAACATTTTGGGGGAATCATCTAGCCTGCTGATTAGCAGGTTAATTCAGAGTCATACCATGGCCACATAAATTTTGAATTTAAAGATGTTCCTAAAAAAACTCTTTCTCTGTGGTCGCTCAGGCCAACAGAAGCTAGCTAACAATGCTAACATCTGCATCAGCATAAAAAGAAGTTTGCTGGCTAGGTAGGTACTGTAGCATTAGCGGCATTGTTAAGCTAAACAGGCTTATTATTAGTAGCTAAGAGTCACTATGAAATTGGGAAAATGCCATTATTATAATGCCAGAATATGAATTTAAATGGTCTATAGTGAAATAAAAATGTTTTTAATAAGAATTTCACTAGCAAGGAACACACCCTCCATATGATACGTTTGAAAGATTTATTGAACAGAGGTACATGTCGACTGTTTGAATATTGCTGATGGTTTGGGGAAGCTTCGTGGGGAAGTCCGCCGTGGCACTCGGGTACGACAATCCCCCTTCAGGACCCTACCGAGAGAATAGAGAAAAAAGGGGAGAAAGAACAGGAAAAACGAACGAAAAGGGATGGGCGGTTGGGGCGCAGTAATCGAGAACGAACGAGGGACAGTTACGTAGGGTATTTATACGGAAATGGCGTAGTGACGTGGTTGGCTAATGGGGGTGTGTTCCTGCTCCCGAAATTCTGCTATGTAGCAACAATTATTATGAAAAAGAATAATGATGAAACATTTTTTTTCAACGACAGTTTAAATAGTTTTTTTCAATTATTTTACAAATTGTGGTTGATTCTAATACACAATTATTGTTTATTTCACAATGTCTTTTTTAATTTATTTTTTAATGAACTCTCTAATTTACAAGACATACCATTATTTAGCGCCACACTCTATTCCACTCCTACATCGCTCCCACAGCAACCAGTGCAGGTAGATGAGGCCTTGCCTATGAATTTGACCATCTTTGATAACTTATCAATTATCTGACAAATCTGTCATTGTGAAAGCTTCAATTCATAAGGAAAAAAAGCTGCTAAAATATTGGAAATAATAGCTATAAACTTTTCTTGTAATCACAAATTCTTGTCTTTAGAAGTTGTGATGTTCACAGTTATTACAACCCACTGAAGAAGAGCTTTAATTCCAAATGTAATGTGTCAGAAGTTTATTTTAAACATGCTGCAGAGAGCTGTATAAAGTTTGACTGAGGGGTTTTTATAAACCAGCCTTCCTTTTCTCTGTATGAACCACTTCAGGTCCCCAAAGTGAAGTTTTATGTTGGCCAGTAGTGGGTTTAAAGTTCTTGTTGGGATGAGAAGACAAAAATGCCCTTGAGAAAGTTGCTGAGCAAGACATTGGTGTGGTTGCTATAAAAGTTTTAAAGTTCATAAAAACATTCTTCCTTCACATTTTCAAATGTCCTTCAATGTCCTCTGCTCATGGGATGAAAAAAGCAAGGGAATAACTACATCATCATCACAAATTATGAATTTGAGATTACTTTTACACCTTCCCCAGAACTCCACACAGCACTTTTCTCTCCCTCAGTGGGTGAACTGAAGGTGTTGATGGTGACATTCTGTTGTGATCATGTGGAGATTTTTTAGATAGCCTCCAAAGAAAGGATTTGACAGGATTTGTATATATTATCCCCTGATGGTGATATGTGTATGAATGTGTGTGGGGGCACATCATTTCCCCATATTACATATTAAGTGTTTTACACCACTGTATTCAAAACTATATGAAATTCCTTTACATGAACCCCTGTTTATGACATGACAAATAACCTGATATCTACTAATCATCTTTTTTAACGACTAATTAAGCAAAGCTATATCAGCTGCTGATTGCTTGGCTTGGACTGCAGAAACATATTTGCAAGCCTGGCATATGAAGGACTGTGTTGGTGTGTAAGAACATCTGGCAGTGCTGCTGTCAGCTTTGTTAAGCTGTCTGACAGGAGATGTTAGCGTCCTGTTTGCTGTACATGGAGGGAGTTTGCTAGCTGGCAGTAGCTATTCCTCATAATACATAATTATCCTGTAATCAAGCGCAACATGCCAAGTTTCTCAATGGATTAAAGGAAAATGTAGAGAATAATGGTTTTATTCAAATTTTTTTGCTACAGTGATCTACAGTACAAAATAAAATAAAAAAACAAAGCTAAATGACGTAAATGAAAATGGTCTATTTTAACACCAGATAATAGAGAATGCCGAACACACTTTGTGTGTGTGTATTTGGGCAACAACAAATTACATACAACATAACTAACATGAATGTTAAACAATCATAGATGCAGAGCAGTGAAACGTTGAAGCCTTTTGGCAAAATAAATAGTAGGTAAAGTGGCTGCATGCAGCATTTCAGGAGTCTTGTCCCCAGACACCTCACAACCAGAAAACAGCTGCTAGCCTGCTGCTAATAGAAACTAAAGGTACATGACGTGCAGTCATCTAGCAGACCAGAAAACCAGAACATCCTTAGAAAACCCACAGACACAGGGAACACACCAGCTTGCCAGCAGGTTTGAACTCAAGCCCCTTTTGCTCTGAATCAACAGTGCAAACCACTGCATCACCTTCCCCCAATACTGAATTCATTCCTTAACTTATTGTATGTGCTCAAACAGTGCAGAATACCACTGTGTTAAAGTAGTACAAAATAAAAAGTAAGTTTTCAGCTTTATGGATAATCTAATCTAAATGAGCCACATGAGTTGAATGCAGTTTGATTTTGGATGGAGATATGTGTACATAAAGATTTTGCCTATTAAACAACATTATTCTCTATATAAAATATATTCAAATGTAAACAATATAGTTTATGTTGTGTTCTTTACATTTGTGCATACAGTTTTGTTTTGCTGCCTGCCACCTGTCAGACTCTTTAGTACAGAGTAGCTACACATTTTTACATATTTTTAAATAAGGTTTGGTTCTTTGGGTGACAGTAAGAACATGCAGGGCCACCCAGAATGACACTAATATTGTGTAAAGGTCAAACAGTCAAACATCTGTAAAATCAATGAAAATTAATTGGACTGTTCTTTACATTGGGAATAGTGAAAACCTATAGCAAGTCTTGAGAACACACATAAACGCACAGTTTTACATGTCCTCAACTTCCCTTTGATTTAGTGGCAACACAGCAGAACTGAGCTCAACACTCTAAAGCCAGCTGCCTTTTTCTTGATACTCTATGGGGTTCAGGTTAAACTTTCTGCACATCCACATCCAGAGGGGTTTAACTCTGGCAAATCAAAGATCCAGACTCCCACTTCATCTCCAAACCATTGCTTTAGTGTAAAAACTAAACATTGGCATAACAGTGAGCAAATACCTTTTTGAAGACTGAATGTGAATGTGAATGTGCTCTCAGTTACAATCTATATTTCTACATTTGTTTTTCTTGACCAGTTTTCACTTGACAATACACATGATCCTGCATCACTATCTGCCAAAAAATAAGAAGCTATTTATACACTTATGCTTTTGCAACAGTTCAGTTCCCAGAGTGCTCACTTCCTGTGAGAAAATGACCCGGTGGCACCATTTATAAAAATTGCTGCAGGTTAAATCCTCTGGCCACAAAATCACTTCATGTGTCCTGATTTTTAAAGTACAGCACAATTTTAGGTTATTTGCTCACAATTGATTGCCATTATTTGGTCCGGCATTTGGTTCCTTTATTTTCGGTGAAGCCTGCTACATTATTGTGTTCTAACTAGCAGACACAAAGAAAACGTGTAAAAAAGTGTAATTTAATGTGTGTGGCGCTTACAACAATGAAACAATCATGAATCATCTTTTCAACAAACTGAAAAACCATCAGGAGGATTCTTACCTGTCGTGATCAGTCAAAAATGTTTTCCTATAAAATATAAAAAAGCAAAAATCCATACAGTCAGTAATTGGATTACATAGGAGATTATATTAATAAAGATACTCCCATCTATGCAATGCTAGATGGAATTCTGAGATGCGTGTCTATATCGAGTGTGTGTGTGTGTGTGCACAGAAGACTGTGCATGATGAATAAATATTAATGCCCATTTCACTGTCTTGGTGTGTGATATCTTAAGTGGTGAAGGAAAATTAACATTCATGAGAGATTGTAATATGCTGTAGAGCCAATTGGATTTGAAAGTCATTAGGGTGTATTTATGACTGGAGAAGGGTGTCATTGGGTGGGATTTGGAGAATAAGTAATTTTGCAGTATCACATCCAATTTAGCAAATCTACTTTGTTCAAATACCGTACCTCACTTAGGCTTTAACCTTTTTCGTCACTATACGGCACCGGCAGAGTTTATGAATTTATTACTGCTTCAACCTGATTTTTTTTTGTAATGTGATCAAAGTTAAATATGTGGATATCAGAAAATTGGCTTTTCTGGACATCGTGGCTTAACATAGCTAAAGACTCAGACTGGATTTGGATAATCTGATGTGGAAAAAAGACTGCAGCTACAGCAGGACTAAAGAAAGAGTTAAGGAAGTTAAATCTCAAAAGAAGACCAGATTTCTATGAAAGGAAGGCTTAAATCTCCACACAGAATCCCACTGCCCTTTTTCATTTACAATTGTACCTGCTCAAGCAACAAAGTGCAGCAAATCAACGATACAGTTGTACAATAAACCATATGGCCAAAAGTATGTGTACTCTCAAAAATTACATGTCATTTTTAAACATTTCATTTTAAAACAAAGGGCAGCTGTTACAACAGCCTCCAATTTTCTGAACCTGTCATTCAGCCACAAGAGCATTAGTGAGGCCGGCCACTGGGTGGTCCAGTCGGTGTTCCACTTCATCCCAAAGGTGTTGGATGGTGTTGAGGACAGGGCTCTTTGCAGGTCAGGTAAACTATTCCTCACCAAACTGGGTAAACTGTTTCTTTATGGACCTTGCTTTTTGCATGGGGGCATTGTCATGTTGAAAGACATGGAAGGGCCTGGACCAATCATAAAAAAACAGCCCCAGACAAAAAGTACAAGAGAGGTGAATGTGACAATATGGCCCCTGTATCTGTTGTTGTTTTATTCTAAGTGGGCATTTGTAGTATTAGTTTAAATTATTTAAATTATTCATATGATATGAATGAAGGTTTAAGTGGGAAAATGCAATTGTAAATTTTCCCCTTACATCTTAGGGTGGGCTGAGACACTTTTGGATTGAGATACTGTGGTACTGTACTTTAAAGAAAGTCTCACAAGATAAATCTCCATGAGGTAATGTCGGTGGAACCACTGGTTCAGCTTCCATTCAGCCTAAAAAAAGGAAAGGCCATATCTCTGCCTCTGTCAGCCTTTCTCAGTGTCTGAGAAAATCAATTGAATTAAAAACCCAAGAAAATTGGTCTTCTGCCTATTTGTTAGTGTCCCTACATTTTTTAAAATAGATGAAAGACCAGAAATGATGGGAGTGATAGACATGATGAAAAACAAACATATCACAGGCCTGCTGCAATTTAAATAGCTGGTCTGACAAAGACAGATTTTGCAAATAGCAGCATCTGAGGCATCATGCTTTATATTTTATTCTTATATTATTATTTTGTATCATTCACTGGTGTGCATCTAATTTTGTAAAATTACTAAGACAGATTCAGTAGTTATTTTTCATCTAACACAATATATCTCAGATAATAAAATCTGGGGGATCCCAAAGGCAGGTTATTTTGAACAATAGTTTGTATTATTTGGGACCAACCAATAAGGGTAGGGGAGAGTGGGGTAAGTAGTGCCAATTTTTACTTAAAGTGCCTTTAAAGCAAGGGGATTACAGTAATGCCTCCAACTAAAATATGTACATATAGTTTAGGATG
>JAVQJL010005472.1:0-16758 GCA_036024295.1 Nannoperca obscura
CCCCCCCCCCCCCCCCCCCCCCCCCCCCCCCCCCCCCCGGCGCTGGATAAAGAGAAGACATCCTACTCATGTTCCTTAAAGGAGAGAACAAAGGGTTCGGTGGAGAAAGCATACCTGATTACTAGAGAGCTCAATGAATAGGAAGGATATACACATCATCATCAGAACATTGTCACAGCTCATAAAAAAGGAAATCAACATTAACAAAAACCAATAAAAAGGACATAAAATCTTCACAAATGTCTCAACAGTATTTAAAAATAAAAAGGAGAAAAGGTTGTTCAGGCGTTCGTCAAATGGGAATAGTGCAAGACAACGACAACTGCTACAGTGAGGCACGATGTTTTGTTGTACATGTGGGATTTGGACAGGTTGTGTCGCTCACACGTCACTAGTGGGGAGCACGTGTGAAATGTATAGGTGAAGAGATGTGGGAGTCACAGGTGGGCCGTGCGACTCATCCTTGCGTGTCTTTTTGTCTGGACTGATGGCAGCAGTGTGGATCGATGGCTTTCTTAATGGGCAAGAAGCAACAGGCGCAGTTTACTCAGTGTCTATTTACAATCGCAGAAATATCCCGGCAAACCAAATCAACGGCGAGGTGGGGTGGGGGGGGCAATATAACAATATTAATACATTAATTACAGTTAATCTCTAGGGAGTGCAAAGTAGTGACAGCGAACGCCTTGAACAACCTCTTCTTACGTCTTTTGTACAAGCTGGTAATATCAATTCCTCTTAACATTAACTGGATAAAAATTTAGCCATAGTTTACAATACAATCTTTTTTTTTTTTCAAATCTGATCATAATTTACTCTAAGTACAAAAAACGCCAGAAAACAGGTCTTTTGTGGTTCATATACAATCATGTAAAGACTGAGTCTAGATTTCTATTCTGTACAAACAATTGTGAAAAAACACCACTGCTTTTTGTGTGTATGGAATTTATGGCTGGGGAAAGTCACTACTGGCCTCAGAGACAGTGCTACAGATCTGCCTGCAAATTACTTGTGTGGTGTGTGTGTGTGTGTGTGTGTGTGTGTGTGTGTGTGTGCCTGCGTGTAAGCTTGCATGTGTGGAGTTGGATGGTAACTCCAGACAGTGAGAGGAATGCTGGTTTTACTCCTGTGTATTAGCCGTTACTCGCTCTCTCTGCCTAAAAGCAATCAACACGAAGAAAAGATTTGTGAAAAGCCCCCCCCCCATCGCTTTGCCCATCAGCCTAAATCCCCTGCCCCGTGACCAAAATTAGTGGTACGTGGGCCACATGAGCTCCTAAGCACAATGCTAGCCTAACAGCTATAACAAGCTGGGGTGAAACAGTCAGGATGGTAGCTGCTCTCAGTTTCTCACCATATCCTTCCTTCACAAATCTACACTACACGCTGCCGGTGCGAAAGCGGATGAGTGTAGGTTCCGGGTTGTCTGGTTCTTAGGCATCTGTGGGTTTGGTAGCTAATGGGCCGGGGTCAGAGGTGTAGACTATCTTGTAGCACCACGGGAGGCCGTGACCACACGAAAGGCCTCAGCACCACAGAATGACAGCAGGAAATCTCACCTCGTGCCAGCTGCGCTACGTCCACCTGCAGAGATGCTTAACTACCAGCTAAAAGCTGCTCTAAACCAACAACGTCTGAAGATACACACGTGCGTATCCTAGACAGACTGAGAAAGTACGCTGGCTGCCCAGAGCACAGGGGATAAACGAGCATGGGTCGATGACGGAGGTCTGAGACTGACAAGTCCGCTGTCTTTGCTGGTTTCAGATTTATACAGGACAGACAGACAGGCAGACCATCAGCTGTGGAGCTTTTCAGGTGAATTGTGGCCCCTCGGCCGCTTCGAAGTTTCCCCTTGATCTTAAACCAAACGCCGCCCCGTGTGACGAATCTAAATGAGCTACCACCCCCCCCTAGTTTGAAAGACCAAAGCAAAGTGGGTGAGTGGGTGGATTTGAGGAGGAAAGGGAGTCCAAAACACAAAATATGATACACGGACAGGACTGAATTGAGCAGTTAAAAAAAGAACAAAAGAGAAAAACGGAGAAAGAAAAAAGAAAAATATAGAATATCTATAACATTATACGAAATCCCTGTCGGCCAGACCTCACTGTACGAATATTTTACAGGTTGTGTTTTTGTCTTCCTCCTCCGTTGTGGCGGAGCGAAGAGCTGGTAGTGGGAGGGAGGAGGGTTGGAAAGGGAGAGGCTATGGTTGCAGCTCCCCCTGGTGGTGTGGCGGGGGACTCACTACCTGCGTGCAGGCAGATGGAGCCCATTGACCTGGGGGGGGGTGTTGGGCAGGAGCAGCTCCAGCTGGGCGAAGAGGGAGAAGTGGTCGGAGGGGATGTGGGGATGTGGGCAGCCGCTGACACTGTTCTCTACTAGCCAGTGGGGGTCCAGGGGGCCCAAGATACCCAGCACGTTCAGGTGAGGCTTGGAGTAGAAAATATAGTCGATGACACCCTGAGGAGAGAAGAAGAGGGGAGTCACCCAAACAGAAATGTTTGCAGGAGCAATTGATTAAATCATGCTATTGTGCTTATAAACATTAATTCCACTATGGACATCATGTTTGTGTCTTCTAGGCAAGTTTGTTTATTTTTTTTAAACAGACTTTATGCTGTAAATTGCTGCCAACGATGCCTCTCTGTGGCTGGTAGTTAAGGATGTTGCTTGCACATGTACAAATACAAATAAACGCGCCGTCAGTAATCACCTTAAAGTCGAAGGTGTAGTTGGTGTAAGGCATCAGGCCGTTCTCGTACGCGCTCTTCAGCTTGAAGCCGTGGGTGATCCTGCCATTGGACGTGCTGTTCTTGCCGTTGCAGTTGAATTTGGTCAGGCTGTCGCTATAACGAAGCTCCTTAAAGTCCTTGTGGGTGCAGTCCACTCCACCAGAACTCAGGTACTCCACCACGCCTGAACAGAGGGAGGAGAGAGAGAGTCGTCTTCATCAGAATCAAAAAATGTCAAGTGGCACTAATAGGTCACAATAAACCTGAGATTTTGGAATTAAATAATATGCGCAAGAAGGTCAAGCTGTCCCACACCAACAATCTTTTTGTTAACATTATTTTCTCCATTAACTGACTGATCTATAAAATGTGAGAAAATTGTGCAAAATGTCAACCACAATTCTTCAAAGCACACAGTGACTTCTTCAAACGGCTTATTTTGTCCAATAAACCTTCCAAAAATCAAATATTTAATTTACTATGATAGATGACTTCTCTAATATTCACATATGAGAAGTTTAAAACTTTGTTTTGGACATTTTTGCATAAGAGTAAACAATTCAACTTTTTGTAAACAGTGCTACTGTTCTGTTTTTTTTAACCGAGTAATTTGTGTCAGTTATTTGGGTCAGCTTATTCCTTTTTTTCTTAAATTAAACTGACAAAGCCGCCATGAGAGCCAGACCTGCTCATCCAGGGAAGTTTGCAGTTCAGTTTTACCCACCACCGCTCCGATACTATTGTTGGAGCGTCTTCAATGCATGTAAATGTTTTTATATAGAAACTCTCCGCACAGCAGAGCCTAAGTTTGCCTTGCGTACTTACCAGAGTCAGGCAGGGAGTTGAGGTCAGCGCACAGCACAAGCGGAATGGCGTTGGTCTCGCCGGAGACAGAGGACAACTTGAGGCTGCGCGTGGCTTTGTCCACTATGTTCTTCACCTCCGACAGGAACATCATGGTCTGGACCAACTTGACGTCAGAGTACTCTGGGTCCCAGTGCATGTGGGCATTGGCTACCAGGAGCAGCTGCTTCTCCATGCCATGCAGTGACTTTCCAGCTTAAAAAAGGAGGGAGGGGAAAAATGGTAAGCAGGGAGAAGTGACACAGAGAGGTACAGTGCCACGCATATGCATGGAGTAGGGTGTAGAGATGCCAGGCGCACAAATAGGGTGTCCCAAAGATCAGAATAGGGCATCTACTCACAGGAGGCCTCCATCATCTCTTTGCGGACCTCAAGCAGTACAGCTACCCCGATGTTGTCCTTGGTCATCACCCTGTTCAACATGGCCTCTGAGCCCTCCGAGTTTGCCATGGCCAGCTGATTAAACTCCACCGTGTGCTTCTGCACTGCGCTGAACCTGGAGATGAACAGAGGGAGAGAAGAGAAGAGGGGGGCTTTACACATGTTTTTAAAGCAGTGGTGGGAAATAAAACATAAGAAATAAAACAATTTATGATGTGTTGCAAACAAAGTGTTGCACTTCAGGACCTCTGCATGGAAAATCTAAACATAACTAAACTTGAAGTGGTGCAATCTTCAGGATCAAAATTATTGTAGCCGTGTCCCACAATGGCTGCTTTATGATTACAGTTTTTTTACACCGAGTATTCTTATTTCCACCTAAATTACAGCAAATATTGTTCTTCTCCCAGACTGGGTCCCATTTGGTTAATGTGGTCAAACGTTATGCCTCTAAATATCAGCGCAAACGGGACATTGTGCAATACGGTGATTTAAATGCCAATACAGGAAAACAAGTAAAACTTTTCCAACTTGCCCCTAAAATTGTGCTGCATTTTCATCACTATAACATTGACAGTGCTGTACAATAAGACGACAGAAAAATGTGTACAGGTTTAGAAATTCAGATATAGATTTACATTATACCGTTAGAGATGCGCGCAAGGATCTCATTTGCACAAACCGATTTTGGCAGTGACAGGCCGTCATGGTCGGCCCTCTATGGTTTTTAATTTAATGTCAAAGACATGCTATTAAACGCAGGCCGATGATAGTCACGTGGATGCCGTTAGATTGTGTTGCTTTAATTGCTTTTGTCAAAACCAGGTGTCTATATTACCCACAATGCAACTGACAGTTCAAAGATTCTGGTGTGCTATGCTTGTAGCGGCAGCGTGGGCTGGTAATCTCAAACTCCACTCCTCCAGAGTTTCATTTTCAAAACGTCGTCAGCCCCAACTGACCTTGACTCAAGTCACACCAGTTGAGGCAATTCATGCAGACTTCACACAGCTTCCTCTGGAGCCACAAAAGGCTCTATATAAAAAAAAACATATCCAGTAGTACACCCCCAAAACCTGTAAACAGTCCGATTATGTGTAAAATCATTAGGCTTCTCCTTTAGGGTCTATCAAAATTGAAGAGTTCAGGATTGATTGACCCCCAACTGATTTCCCTTTTTTTTTGTGCTGCCGTCAAACCAAATGTGTCAACTTTTAACCTTCTAGTCCAATCTCTAATTTCAAACTAAATTTCAACTTCTATTCAAAAATGTCCCACTAATGTCTAATGTGTGCAGATAGGATTTGGAAAGTAGGTATGGGAGACTCAAAAGCACAAGACCCCACAGCCACGTTCATATTCTATTAAAAAAAAAGAAATTAAAAATGTTTTCACGAGACGGTTTCTAAAAATGTGGATAAAAGATTTAACAGCAAAAAGCATCTGAATACGGATGCAAGGCGGTCAAAATGTGTACTTGAACACGGCTTCGCCAATCACGATCAAGGAACGGAACTCTGTTTTACAAAAGGCAAATTTACATGGATTTTACTGGATACTACGGGTGGACAGCAATCTTCAAAACACACCATTGGTCTAGGTCTAGCTTTTGTATTCAGATATGAATGACCTATGAACAGTTTCTATAATACTGTTAAAGCATGAAAGCAGGGTAAACGTAGATAATGGGGGCTTGACACAAATGCTTTACCAGGATGAGTACAGCCAGTACAGTCGTCACGGTCTGAAGGCCACAATAAAAGCCTTACAGAGCTTCGCATTTGCAGGGTTATCAAAACGGTATGGTAGGTTGGCAGTGGTAGCTCTACCCACCTGACACACCAACCCAACGAAACCAAGACACTATCAACATACCGCAATATTCACAACATTACAGGTTACAGTTTCCCAGTATTACAGGACGGAGGCTTACAACGTAAAACATGATCGACTATAATTGCAGACCAATACAGCAGCATTGATCGCTCAGGCAACAACATTAGGTGCTATCCTATAGGGAAAAGGTTACCTCATACAATAACTATATTGAACATTAAGTTATTAACTGGATGCACAGTGGAATTAAACCTCCTACATCCATCTCAATTAATAATAAAGAATCTGCAGTAAATGTGATATCCGGTCTTATTTTTAGTTTATATTGTTAATTTGATAAAAGGGTAGACGGTTCTGAACTCATTCATTAGAATCATTTTTATGATTCAGACTGTCTCAGAGCTAAAATCCAGTGATTTTGGCATTCATACAAAAAAAAGATTAAACACGAGTCATATTAAAAGCTAGTCAACAATAAATACAGGCCGTAGGACAAAAACTACAAAAGTGTAGGTACATACTTTTCAGACTTGTAGAAGATTGCACAACCGTCCACGTGTTTGCGGTCAGACTCTGACATAGTCCTGGCTCGTGACTTTGGACTGAAGAACCCCTCGTATCCCTGCTCTTTCAGCTCAGGCAAGAAGAAATTGTAGTACTGCTCTGTCTCAACTTCCTGTATTCAACAAAAAACAAAAATGTTTACGGCTGGAAAAAGTGCAGGGAGGAAGAGCAGATATAATACCAGCAAACAAGGCCAATGTTTGGGAACAATTCTCCATTGCTGAATACAATGAAGCATCTGTGTGCAAGTTATCCTTTATAGATTTTTTTTAAAGAGCAAGACATTAACCCTGCTCCTTGTGATATGGAGCAATGTAAAAGAAAACAATTTCTTTTGAAATACTTAATTTAATTATTCAGAATTTTGTACAGCTATTTAAGAGTACAATTCAAGCACTTTTCAAACAATTTCAAGGTACCTAAACCAGACATTTCCACAGTCTCAAAGCCTTTATCATCACATCTAAATTGTTACAATAAATGCCAGGAGACAAACAAATATGATGGAATAGTTTCATTTCAAATAAGACTTTTGATATTATATGTGATTGTATAGATGAAAAACTAAATTATGTTGAAAATCAAGCATTTTTCAAGAAGAATGTTTGAATTCAAGCTCATTCCTAACCTTAAAAACATATGGGTTAAAACTAAGCCTTTTCCAAACTTTCAAGACTTTGTACAAAGCCTATATGAGTACAGGTACTTTCCTAGTAATATAACAGACCAATCAAGATGACAGCAGTTTCTCACCACACACCACCTATCAGGAAGTAATTTTATGCAAATAGTATAATAAGTTGCATAGCACTGTGACCTATTCCAGGAAAATGATAAAAATGGCCACACATCAGTAGTCAGTGTTAACACTGAACATAGTGCTTCAGAAAAGGGAAGATTTCTTGCACGGTGGTTAGATTGCATCTCATTTTACAGGTTTTGCTTTTATTGCGTCGACTTTGTGCAGCCTAAAACATCCCGCTGCCAACACCCAGCACAGATTTTTTACCATTATCATCATCATCTTGATAAACAAAATAAAACGCTAATTTCTGTGAAAACCTTTGTATGCTTTGATGTTGATCTCTCACCTGCAAACTGATGATGTCTGCACTGCAGGCCAGAATCTCCTGAATGATGGATTTCTTCCTGTACTCCCAGTTTAGAGCCCAAGAGGGGCAGTAGCCATATAGCTGTCGTGTGGCGTACTTATCACAAAGCACATTGTAGCACATCACAGAGAACAGTGCTGAGGGGAGAAACACACAAAAGGATCTTAGAAATGCTACAAAAGGTTGTTTTTTTTGGTTCCCTCAGATGTTTTAAAAAGGTCCGTTATGGTCATTGCCACACTAGTTTAACAACTAGCCTTGATGACCAAAAACAAAATTTTACTATCGCTACCAAAATTCCTATAAAGTAAAATAATCGTTTATGGACCCTAATCCATGTCCATGGGGTAAAGACTGGAATAACTATATATTTAGATTGATTACTCTTATCGCAAAAATGTTTGATATGTAGGTTTTGATCAGGATCATCCACAGGAAGTGTGCATATAATACATGACAAGTGTCACAAGTATTGCTTTGGAGTTAAACCCAGCAGGAGTTTTCACACATTGAACAAGTTTGGATCCTTCCTTATTACTCTTGAATTAATATAATACAAGTCACATTTATTGTCTGTTATTTATGTTGTATATTGCAAAGACGATTTATTTGACTATATGCATCTGTTCAAAGTATGTTGTCCTCACCTGAGGGCCGTGTTCGGTCCAGTTCCTGGAGAGAGATCCATGACCGAGCTGGGGGCTGCTCTGTTGGTACTGAGCAGAGAGGGAGGGGAAATGGTTCATTATGGGTGACGGATGTCAAAGTTAAGGGCACATAAACTCTTGGGTCCCGATTTATATACAAACACCCCTATCTTTTGGGGAAATAAAAACAGCTGGCAATATGCAATCTCTGTTGCAGTCTCAAAACTACCAAAGAGGGGAGACTCACAGCGCTTGATAGCCCCTGCCAGATTGTCTAACAAGTAGTTGAGCAGTCTTCGCGTGCCGTCGGGTTCTTGGTAGAGGCTCATAATTTCTTGTGCAAGTGGGTTTCCTGGTGAAGGAAAAGCAGCACGGGCTGAATCATCGCTAAGAGAACAGTGGGATTTCGAGGCTGGAATGGCTACAAAAAACCACCGATAAGCCACTCACCTTTCAACCCCAGTGTTTGTAACTGAAACAGTTTCCCCAATTCAAATGGCAGAACCCGCAACTGGTTGTTATTTAAAAGCAGTTCCCTGTGGAGGACATAGGGGAATTTGATCATTAGAAATCAGCCCTCCCGAGAAACAACCATATTTATTAGCTTCCAGAAACATTATTTACTAGATTGCTGCCATCAAGAATGACTGTAGCATACTTTCCAACTTTAGATTGCTTAAGTTTAAATTAAATTGAAATATTCCAACAGACTTGAAAAATAATAGAAACCCAGAAACAAATTGGCAGATACCCAGTGGATTGATGATTAACATAACATCTCGCATAGCGCTAGTGAGTGGCACCGACGTGAGTGTCAATATCAAATCAAGACCGACCCTCTGACAGCCACTCCTTTCCATTGTGCCCTTATTAAGGAGTAAATGTGTAGCCTGAAATCACTCACCTGAGAGACACCATGTTGCCGAGCTCTGCCGGCAGGCTCCTGATCTTATTGGATGAGAGATCCAGGTACACCAGGTTCTGTAGTTTGGCAATGTCTGGCGGGATGCGTGACAATGAGTTGTCACTGAGATGCAGGGCAGTGAGGTGGGTGAGAGACCACAGGGCTGTGCTGAGACTCCTTACCCGACCTGCAGCAACAGAGGGAAAAGGACACACACAGGATAATTAAGTCCCAGTGTCCAACTATAAATCCTCTCGCACAAGAGGAAAACCCTTGGAATAACTTGTTTCCCCAATAGTGTCAATGGGTCAACAGAGGATAACCAATTTCACAACGATAAAGATTCTCGATCATAACTGTAGGGCTGCATTAATTTCTCAAAATACTAAAGACCAAATAGACAAACAAAATAATGTTAAGACTGTCGATTACAATGTTGCATCTCAAGGATAAAACAGTTGTACAGGGACTTTTTTTTAAATCCCTGCAAATCCCTGTAAATCCCAGTTTAGGACTAGAGCTGAAATGATTAGTCAATTCATTATTCAATCCACAGAAAATTAACAAGTTTGATAATTGATATATAATTGTATTCATTTTTGAATAAAAAAATGCTCAAGCTTCACTGGTCCTGCTTCTCTTCTGGTTGAAATATAGATATATGTAGATATATGCCAATTGTCTTTTCTATGATAACAAATTGAATCTCTTTGGGTTTTGGATTGTTGGTCAAACAAAAAAGGCTAAGCATTTAATCAAACAATTATTGGCAAATTAATTAATCCTTTAAAATAATCCTTTGCTGCAGCCCTATATGGAACCGGCATGTGCAGACCTACAGTGGTGGACCCAAGTCATAATTAAACAATGAAGATCCAGGAATAAACTTTTCCCAATAGTGTGACATGAAAGGTAGATATACAAAGAAATATAAAATGTTAATGTGGGGGAAACTGTTAATTAAGGTCTATACCATCAAATGATGTATGAGAACAGTATAAATTCAGTAACTTCTTTACCTACTAAATACTCACCACTGATTTCCAGCTCAGCCCAGTATGACTTCTTCCCGTTGGCTGCCTCCTCGCTGGACATAATTGTGTACATCCGCCTGGGATCCGGCGGGTCATATTTTTCCTTGGGCATTCCTATAACACTACAGAGATAATTTTGATTCATCATAAACCGAGTAAACGATCTTCCAACAACCATAAATTGTACAGCAATTAGGAAATTGTGACCTGAAATTATAAGGTGTAACACACGTGTCTAGCTTAACAGGTAACTATATTCAAATTGAGAATGGGCTACCAAAGGGTTGCAAAAGGTACTAAATGTAATCTTTACCAATCATAAAGACCATGTTTTTGATTAAGATATGATTGAAGTAATACGTTGCTATCGATCGGTTACCATGCAATACAAGTAACATTTCAACAGCTGCCAATGAAGTCTGTGATTTCATTGGAGTTAAGTTACATAATAATCAACCTTAAAATCAACAACGTAGTGAATTATAATAATTTTATATTTGGTAAACTAGACAACAACTGCGTAAACCTTGAATTGGTCAAAGAGTTGAAAATGAAATAGCATTGAAAAATGAGTAAAAATAGCTAACGCTAGCTAAGATTAGCCGAATTTTCCTTCTCGTTGTCGCTAGCTGATTAGCCTAGCCTAGCTTAACCTATATAGGTATCAAACTATATATAACAAACGCTAAATAGCTAACGCTAGCTGGCTTGTTAACTATCAAGATGGAAAACGGACACGCGAAGTTAATGTAATTGCACATATGTCTGACTTCAACGCCCTGCCCGAGTGGGTTATCAAAAAAGACGCAAAATGGCATTAAAATATACTATACAATTGTTGTTTACATAATAGCAAAGCACTGACTTACGCATTAACACTAGGCCACAAAACAGCGCATTAGTTAGCTACCGCCAGCTAGCCCCGAGTAGCTAGAATCACTATCGTTGAGATAATCAGCGAGCAAACGAGCTCACCGAGCTACACAATGCTGGGTTTCCAAGCATTTGCGAGGTATTTAGCTTAGCTTGGATTAGCTTGCTAGCTAAAAGCTAACAAGTCCCAATTATTCGAACCTGACCGACTTCCTATTCAAATGAGTCCTCCTTCGGAAAACGGCCACAGTGCTATCTAGCATCTAAATAGGAGTGCGGTGAAATTAGTGAAAATAGTTCAAGTCTATAAGAAAGGATTAAATGTTTACCTGCAAGAGCATACCAAATCGCGAGGACGACTGCGTGTTCTCTTTTGTTTTCTAGCTACTTCTCACCCGTTTCCGCTGCTGTATCATGGCGACTGTAAGGTTTTTTTTTTTCACCATCGATAACAGCGTGTGATCCTATTGGTCAGCGTGTTAGACGGTCCAACCAGCTGTTGAGCCAGAGTAAATAAAATCCTTAAATGATTAGTGATGGACCATGAGATGGATGGATAGGATACCACAGATCAATTTACTGCGGTTCATTTGGAAATGATGCATAGTTATAAGTCATAATTACCAGTCATCAATAGCTGTGTAGTCTATCAAAGTAATGATGTAATGGCTGCATCTGTATGGAGATCAAAGGAAGAATATGCTTAATAACAAACTGATATATGGCTTAGCTGGATAAAAAATATATTTTTAATTAAAAGGACGCCAGAAAGATTAATACATTTTGACCCAAGAAGTTGGCCTTTATTTTAAATACATAAACTCATACATGTCATGTCAACTCAAATAAAAATATAAATATTAACTTAATACAATGTTTGAAGAGCGTTTAATTCAACACTCGCAGACATCTAGTAGGTGATCCTGTAGATAAGTGAGAGACTCTTCCACATGGAGAGGTAAGGCTTGGCCCAGGTCAGCCTGGGATCTGGACAGGAAGGCCTCCACAGCTTCACGAACGGCGGGCTTGGATAACATATCATCGGGCTTGTAGACCACGTTGCCAGCCCTGCCTCTTTGTTCAGTGACTGAGCTGCACAGATATCCTGGGTGTAATGGATGAAAGACATTAGGAGTAAACCAAAGTGTGCTTGGGAGAGTCAAGTAATTTCACTTATTTAATATTCAGGGATTTGGTATATTGGGTATTAAAGATAAATATCTATTAAAATCAGTGTTTAAATGCCAAAGACAAATATACTCTCAATTTAAAGGAAATACAAAAATCTTAGTACTGTACAGGTGACTTTGAGTCTAAATAAAATCAACACATAAAAACAAAAAGGACCAAGCACAGGAATGTAAAAAAAAAAAAAATGCATGTGGTTCACCATCATAGTTTTTATAACTCAAAGTTGGAAAATAGTATAACATTAAGAAAATGATTCAGTAGAATACATCTACAATAGTTACCAGAGATGAACCAAAGACAGAAACAGCAAAGTGGGAAGATTTGTGATGGAAGACAGAATAACAATAAGCAGAGAGGAAAGGCATTTCACTAGGTGATCAGGACCAGACCAGCTCTTGCTTGATCTTTATAACCAAAGTAAGAACTTCAGCTTTGCCCTCTTTTCTTTCTCTGCTACAGAAAAAAAAAAAAAATTCCAACAAACAGTTCAGTAAAATCCCATATGGTATCACACCACATATTGCACATACACTGGAGTCTCAGGTTTCCCACAGGCTCCAAGCTCTGTCTGATTCCTGGCAGCAGGAATTCATTTGTTGAACAACAAGAAAGCTGATAATGTTATGTACAATGAGCATGTTGCGTCATTCTGAGACAAACTATCATCGCTACCAAAAGTGATGTTCTCTTCAAATTTGCAGAATTTATAGGAAGCCATTTGACGATTATAGCTGCAAATTCTGTTGTGCTGTGTACTGGTATTTACCAACATCTCACCTTTCATTGCTTTGTTGTAGCTGAGTAGCAACATCCAAAGGAGATGGAGCAACTCTTCCCATCTCTGCCACTTTTCAGTACCATCCTGGAGAATACAGTTATGGATCAGTTGCACTGACCTGTTTCTTGTTGAGGATTTCCCCAAAACAAATCAAAAAGATATCTACTTATCTAGTCAATTGGAGTGATAGAGCTATCACAAATCACAAACTGCTTAGAGAGCTTTACAATCTGTACAGCATACAACACCCTCTATAAAGTCTGTTAACCTTTATTCCACAATCTTTTTCTTATAAGTGTATCAATACATATTAAATCTAATATGCTAATTCCACCACATCTGTGAAGTGCAAAGGTTGGCAAGGAAAAGATGAAAAAAAGATGCATAGTGATATTCACCGTAGGGTCTGGTGCCAGGGTGCAGTTCTTCAAAAAGTGAAGCAGAAGACTGAGCGACATGGGTACAGAGATTTTCAGTGGGCATGCATAGTCCAACAGATGTTCCAACAGCTTACATCTCAGCAGCTTGCTCTGCAGGCTCTCCAACAACAACATCCTGGGTGTCAGAGACAGATTAATCCATGATAGCTTGGGAAACCAGGGAGAAGAGGCAGATGGTGCTATTGGAATAATTACATTTTTTTTTTAGGTGGTTAGTTATGAATTATTTGATTGATGCATTAAAAAACTATTTATAAAATCATGTAATACATTTGCTTTTAAACAATACAATTGAAATTAGTAAAAAAGTAAACGTTTTAAAATGATTATTGCATAAACAAACATCCATTTCAATATCCTTTGTTTAAAAGAGGAAGTTCAGTTTCCATTTCATCCACACTTACATTGAAAAAAAGCCTCTCTTTAATTTAAAGACATTGAGACATTTAAAGATATGAAATTAAAGGAGGTCCATGTTAAAACACGATAAATAACATTTTTAATACAATATGATGGAAGACTCATTAGGGAATGGAATGGAAAAAGTTACATTTAAAACGCCTTTATAAAGATCATTTTGTGACTCCATCATTTAAGGAAATAGTAATGATTGCCCCCTTGCAAACGGTTTTATGTTGTATCATTTAAATACAAATCCTATTACTTTATAACTTCTTTTCTGAATGACACACTCCCGTCTACATCAGTGAAGCTGAGGTGGAGCAGGCGAACAGTTTTAGGTTCCTGGGAATCAGCATCACAGAGAACCTGTCATGGACATCACACATCTCCGCACTGGTAAAGAAAGCTCAGAAACAACTGTATTTATTAACTTAAGAAGGCAAATTTTTGGAGCCAAGTTCTTTTTCAGAGAAAGCATCGCGACTGGAAACATTAAAAACTGGCATGGGACGTGCACGGCCCAGGAACAGAGGGCTAAAACCACCCAGAACATCATTGGTACGCATCTGTGAAATCTGAGAGGTGAGATCCCTGCGCAGAGCCCAAAGTATGCTGAAAGACAATACCCAACCCAGCCAACGTCTTTCATTTTATTCTACTCTGATTTTGCATATTTGTATATGTGCTCTGTGTTTAGTGTGAAGGGAGCTACAACTTAGTTTCACTGTGCAGCCCTGTGTTGTAGAATGACCAATAAATGTACCTTGAACCTTGAATGTACCAAACTGAATAAGCAATTATAATAAACAACAAAAGTCTATGATTATTCTACTGGCACAATCCACAGAGAAAGGGAAGCCTTAAATGACATTAAAAGAAAATGATTTTTCCCTCTCACGCTTGAATACAAAACCTGTTGATCTTGCCTCCATCACTCGTCTCGTCTTTCCCCCTCACCTGTGTGCTCGTAGAGGTATATTGCCGATGAGCATATGGAAGAGCTCCTGGGACAGTTTGGCAGCACTTAGAGCTGGAGAACGATCCACCTCCAGAGCCAAGGTGAGCATCCTCTGGAAGATGGACACAATTCTGTAGGGCACAAAGGGACAAAAACTAGAATGCAGAAAAGACGGCCAAAGTAACGGCCTTATGATACAACAACATGCATATAAATCTGAGAAAACATTCCTGTTCCCCTCTGCTTAAGGTAACAACTCAGTATAACAAGAAAATCTAAATGTTCCCCCTTTAATTCACCTGATCTGTTCATCTCTCTCTTTGGCTGCTTCTCTACTCTCTCCACACTCCGTTGATTTCATAATAGCAGAAAAGAGCCACTTGATGACATCCCTGAAAAACAAACAAAAAAAGCGAGTTATATTTTAGGGGGTCTGTTTAAATTATCTAACTTTATTTTTTTAACCAACACTGGGATTCTCACAGATCAACCAATCCTTGATTTCTTAATGCAGCTTGTTTGGGCAGTTTACATGTTTTGATCAGGTCCCTTAAACTAAACAGGCTTTGAAATAGGTTAATCATGCACTAACACAGCATACTGAGAGGTGTTTCCAATATGTTGTTCTCCCTAGTCATATAAACGAGGGTAGACTAAAAATCCAAAACACCTATCAGTATAATACAAGACTATTAAACAGCACCAGAAAACTAAAACTTACAGTTAAACAAAAACTGTACAACAACAAAAAAAGTTACAATGTTAGCTGACTAACCCTCTAATCTTGCTTTATGATTCAGGCCACTGTTTACCAAACTCACCTGACGCGCGGAAACTGCATATCACACGACAACGTTGCCTTAACGATGGAGTGGTGGGGGGCAGAGATGGAACACTTGGCCTGGAAATCATCCTCCAACGTCTGCACAACATACTCCAGGAGCATGCGCACAACCTCACATCGATGTCTCTTTGTATGGTCCTAAGGAAAGCGGGAGGGGCATGTTAGGAAAGTTAAATCACACACACAAAAAAAAAAAAGGATGAAAATCTCTCTGCATATTAAAGGCAGAGTGATGGTGACAAAAACATTTGAACTGTTTTCACCAATAACAAAATCATGACTTTTGGTGCTTTCACAAGATACTGACACACAAGAAAAGTAAAAAATAAATAAATAAAAAAGGGAAATGTGAATACAAGTGTTATTAATTTCTCTGAGATAAGACAGTTCAATAAACGCAAAAATTGCAACAATAATACAACTTTAATTCAGACTCAGAGACCAGGCTATTTGACAATTTTCCTTCTTTAGGATAAAGGTAAAATGACACAGTGGTTCTCCAGGTCAAATTCAGGTCATTTGTAAACCATACCGCATAAGGCCATGAACTAGCTCTTTCAGAGCAATAGTTCAGCTCTCTATTTCGAAGATTAACTGGTCAGGCTGCAGCTGTCCTCATAATGCTGGCTCCATTTTCTGGGAGACATTGGTGATAGGCAGCATTATGATATGCTGTCTCCTGTTTGTCATGGAGATAAACACTAAATATGACATGAAGTAACATACAACGTGACCTACGTTAACTTAGGTAAGCATAGTTTCTTGTTTGGAATCCATTTCATAATAGAATATTCACACATCTTCAGTTGGGTAAGGAATAACCATAGACTCCTATGTCTAGCACAGGGTTTAACACTCCTCGCCAGAAAGTAACCTTCAGAATTGGGCGGTAATACACAGTGTTTACTTGTACTGCTAGTCTTTATTCTCCTCGATCAAGCTTCAGTAAATGCTTCGGCGTAAGACACCCAGGTCTCCTGAAACTTCTTCAAGTTAACCAGCTTCCTGATTTCCATCACAACAACCAAAATCCCATTTAATATTGTCTTATTCAACAACACAGATGGCACCTTATATTGATATACACTACCGTTCAAAAGTTTGGGGTCACATTGAAATGTCCTTATTTTTGAAGGAAAAGCACTGTACTTTTCAATGAAGATGACTTTAAACTAGTCTTAACTTTAAAGAA
>JAVQJL010005480.1:0-11587 GCA_036024295.1 Nannoperca obscura
TTATTTTCTTATTTTGTTTTCTTTATTCCTGAATACTGTGACAACTCCTCATTCATAACCACATTCTCTCTTACATAATTAACACCGGTACCCCCCCCCCCCCCCCCCACACACACACACACACAAAGACACTCTCTCTTCTGCTGCTTTCGTTCACCCTACTGATACAGGTGGTATGCCCATCGTCTCATGAGAAGCCTTCCTGGCTCGTACTGCCTGCATGATCTCCCATGAGCCTCTCTGTTACAATTCTGAGCGAGACAGGAAGGAACTACAGTTCAAAACCTGATCTGTTCTGTTCAGCTGCCGCTCGCTGCCATCTGTCTGCCCGGCATTGCGTGGCATTACGATGATGCATGCAGATGTAGGGGAAATCTGTTTGCCTCCAATGCAGGTTGTTTGGTTTGCCAGGATACATACTGGCAGATGTTAATGGTACGCATGCATGCACATACAAAGCAGTTTATGTAATATTCCTGCATCTCCACTAGTGTATTTTCTGTCAGATGAAGGCCTCAGCCAACGCTGTGATGTGTGTACGCGTGTGTGTTATGATTTATCTGACTTTGTGTTGTTGCTGAATCTGCAACTGTGCTAGAGTGCCAGCCACTGATCTTCATAACAACATGTTGTTCTCTGGTAGCAACAGGGACAGAGGATAGCAATGAGTGTGACAGGAAATCAGAGAATGATGGGGTGATTATTTATGGGTTTGTGTGTCTCTATGTGTGTTTACCAGAGAGAGAGAGCATGCAGACACTGCTGTCTGACCCTGACCTTGGTTTTATGCATTGCTTCAATATGTTGCTTTATTTAAAGCTAATACTAATACACTATATACTCAAAGACAAACATAAATTCAGATGAGGTGTACAGCAATGCTTTCCAAACACTGCAGAGGCCAAGACTGTGGTTTCTTTAATCTTGTGTTATTAATGTTATTAGCACTCACAAGACCTTTATTTACTACATGGTACCGCTTGCACAGTGGGGTTTTTATTAGTGTGAATAATATATAAGTAAATGGGTACTCCAGTTATTTAGTACTACACTTCCATAAAGTTGGGGGACTTGGGGGATTACAGAAGAAAGGACACAATTGATGTAAAAGCCAAGATTACCTTACTTTTAGTCCCTAGTATCGTATCCTCTCAACAACACAACTCAATAGTGTCCATAGTTCATTAGACTATCCATGTCTGCTTAACACACGTCTTTCAAACTTCACACCCTCAGTTTGCAATGTTATGTGTCATAACCTTGATGACATCATCAGGGTTATTTTCTCAGAATTGAGAAAACCTCAACCAAAGCCACATAAAACATCATAAAGTCTTCACAGACTGTGTAGTACTGCTCATTGCCCCTTTAATAAATGTCAATTTCAGAAATGGAGTCTGAAAATATTCTGTGAACATCTAATATGATAATTCGCAGCACAGTTGGTTGCTTTGCTTACTGTATATGTCCTAAAGATGGCAAGACAAGGAAAGGTTTATACACAAAGCCAATTTAAATTGCTTTACATAAGACATAAAAACATTACAAATGATAGTGGGAGCTTAAAAAGTGATGGAAATACTTATGATCACTTAAAGGTAGTAGATAACATCTTTCTTATTGTAAAGGTGGTTAGAATTGGGACCCAGGCTGGATTAATTAGGCAAAGTGGGCAGCTGCGCCAGGGCCCCAGAGCCCCAGGGGGCATTTACTGTGTTGCACTTAGTTGTTGTAATTTGATGAACTAGAGCTTTGTTTTCAAACAGGGTAATATGCACTACTAAAGCACAAATTGTCAACTGAAATAATATAGTGGTGAGTCCTACTTTGTTCCTGACTTGATGAGGCTTGCTTCTATAAAGGCCAAGAATAATTTTCTTGAGCTCTCAGAAAAGATTTAATGGGCAGTTATGCTTTTACTCTGCATCATAGCCAAGGGCACAAACAGAATTCACATGATGTTGAGTCTGGTGTGATCAATAACCTGTAAACCAAGGATGGATGGTGAGCTGTTATGGCCATAAAACAAAGAGCCAGTTGTATTGACATGGCCATCCATACTACTCTGCTAACTCTCTGTTGACTGGAGGGAGAGATTTTTCTAGCCTTTCTACCTATACTTTGGTGGTTATTGCCTTCTATGAAAGCAAGCTGAGTAACATGCTCTCTGAGTTTTCAGCATCTTCTTAAAAATGCTTTGTTTCCTTTTTTAAACTTTTTTCGAACCAGAAAGTTCATGGACAGCGTTTTTACATGGCACTGCAGAGGCTAAGACATTTGCTGTGTAACTTGATAAAGAAAAACAAAGTATACTGGTGTGTAAGCTGTTGGTGTGGTCTATGGAGTTACAATCCTATGCTTACAGTATATGCCCACCACCAATATGATCACCTCCCTGATACTCCAGTGCAGTAAAACTAAAAGTGATTTCTAGCTGACAGGTCGCTTAGATAGTTTTGGTTCCATTTTTTCTCACTAGCTCATGGTGGCAGCCATATGGGCTGTCGGACATCCTTTTTTGCTCAACCATATGGATATGACGAGGCCATAATGTAATTTGTTCAGCCAGCTTTAAAGAAACTTATATTTGTTTTCAGTGCAAGCAGTGTGTTTGTTATAGCAGCAAAAGGTAAGGGTGGTGAGGTCGGGGAACAGGATGGTTGCACAAGCTTTCAACACTGGAGACCTGTGTTTGTGTTCCATTTCTTACCAACAAACAGACTAAGGTTAAAAGAAACCATTATTTAACCGTGAAATGAACAGATATCTCTAACATTTTCCAAGTAGTTTTAATGACTTCAAATGCCCAATGAAACAACAGAATGTCTTAAGCTTCTGTAGCACGGCTTCTTTACGAGTGAATATGTTGGTGTGATACAGAGCTTTAGATTTAGTTAATCAAATCCTACAGAGATTTTTATTGGTAGCAAATATGACTCTTCAGAGAATATACAGCAATAGAAAGTTATAGAGGGACGTGGAGCTGTAGCGGACGGTTCATTTCCACACACACCTCCTTCATCTTTGCTGTTTAATCAGGAAGAGTAGGACAGGCAGGAATGAATGAAGTAGACCTCAACCCCAAATGCAATGTGCAAAGTGTTTACCATCTGATGTCCAAACACACACTTTTGACCCACAATATTGTTTTGCTACCAACAATAATCAACAGTCAAGTGTGGTTTTATATGATGGGAGGGTTTAGTTCCCCCCAAATCACATTGATTGAAAACATTTATATTTACATGCCTGAGTGAAAAGAAAAGGGAGTGATTTTGGTATTAAAATAACACATTTTAAATTTAATATATTTGACATATACCAAGAGACAACACAACACAGGAGCAGGGGATAATAAGTTGGAATTTGTTGAATTTTTGATGCAAAGGACCGCAGATACATGTTGCATGGTGTGTTAAGATTGTTTTTAGGTCTGCATGTCTGCTCCTCTTAAGCCTCTGAAAGCTACAGTTACCAAGAAACCCCCTCTAGGCATTTTTCATCTATCTTCAAGTATGTTTCAGTCTTGGGTGAATAAGTAATTCGGTCACTCATTCAATGAGTGGAATGTATTGTTTTTATGATGTACTGTAGTTGATAGCTAATGTCTCAAAAGGCACATAAGTTATCAAGGTCAAGGCAAATACACAGATGTCTCAAATACTGAATATTCCACAAAATGTTGTAAGATTGTTGATTTAACCTAAAAATAGAAGCTACTCCCACCAGCTTCTTTTACACACAGTTCTTTTGCCTGCAGCTCCATTCATACAGTATTTCCTGATGCTATATTGCAATTGCCCTACTAAAAATCAGGCCAGATGAGACCTTTGATTGAAGTGATATGTATTGGTTTATAATAAGAGACTTATGCAGCTTTTAAGATGTTGCTTTCACAATCATAATCAATTAGAGCATCAGTCATTAAGCTGAGTGTTGCTTTACACCTTCTGTATTTTCATCATTTTGCATTTTGATGATAATGGAGTAAACTACCGTGGGCTCTATTTCAGAGTGCTGACATTACAAGAAGACAATAAGTCTGCTAAGTATAGTTTATTGTTCATTTCATATAATTTGTGTGCTCATTAAGCCGCTCTGACCACATGCTTTGTGTAAGAATTTATGAATTTATGTGACAAAACAAGACAAATAAGAACATAAATTATGATATTTATATAATTGAGAGCAATTCTTTAATTTGTCAGCAGGAATTCATGCACACAATGTGAAGAGGAAGTTCATTTCCTTCAAAGAAATGCTCTGTGTCCTAGAAGCCCACTTTCCTAAACTCTAAACATGTGTCAATTAATTACTAGTATTGTAAATCAATCACTTTCATCAGAAAATGTGTTGTGACTAGCGTATCCTGTTCAAGGAAAAAGGAATAAAATAACAAAAAGGAAATAAAGCTTAACCATGATCTCTTTATAACCTTAACCAAAATGTTTTTGATGCCTAAACATAATCCTAAAAAGTTTAATAATGCTGTAGTCTCTACGTGCAAATATTGTATTGTAAGATCAGATATATACAGTACCAGTCAAAAGTTTGGACACACTTTCCCATTCACTTAAATGGTAAAAGTAAACTTTTGACTGGTACTATAGGTGAAAAACATGTAAATGCGTGGTCAGTGAACATTTTGTGAGTTGCCAGGTATGGAAAATAACAACATTTCCACTTTATGTTAATAGAAAAGGTAATCCATGTAAATTCTGTTGTATAAATGTAGCTAAATGGCTCTAAATTTCTCTCTTTTGCCACATTAGAAAACTGCTATCTATTTCAAACTATTTGAAGTTGAACTACTGCATTTACATTTACATTTAAGCAACTACTATATTAGTGTATTCTGCTATTATAATATGTGTTTCTTTTAGAAGGAGACACTCAGTGTTCTAGGCTTGTATCTTGAGGCTAAGATTATTCAAGTTCATATTCTTTCAATAGGGCTATGATTATCTTAGCATCAGGATACTTTAGTTAAACGAAGGGTAAGTAGCTCTCAGACAAATTACTGGGAAGTGAAAAATGACTATACAGGTTTAAGCTTTAAAGACCTTTGTTTTCTTTGAGCATCTATCCTTGTAAGACTAAATGATATGTTTGTAGTAGAGGTGAGCTGAGTTTACCTGAAGCAAGTACAATTTAATGAGAATTGCATAGCATTGCCTTGAGCAAGACTTAAAATGACAGTTTACCCGGTGCATTGTGGGAAAACTATACACATTTGCTTCTAACCACCTAACGCTTTCAAGAGTAAAACGAGTATATGTGAGTGTGTGAAAAACATACATTTATACTAACATACACTGTCACTAACGTTTTAGTAAAAGACCAATTTAGAATTTACGATGCACTGACATTTGTGCAAGTTTGGATTGACGCCTCTACAATCATATGATTTGTTAATCTGTGTCAGTGTCTGTGTGGTGCAACAGCAGGAGCAGCCAGATCTGTGCAAGCATTCCCATCACTGGTCAAAGTGAGTGAATCTGGCATTCCAGCATCTGGTTAATGTGAACTATGTGTCACCTAGCCAATGGCAACATATGTATCACGCCAGTGTCCCTGCAGATGAATAGATAAGACCCTTCAAACGAGCCTCAAGGAATTCTTTGCTTATATTTTTTTACTGAGCAATTTAGGAGTATTGGCACATGACCTGTGCTACCATGCTGAAGCTATTTCAGAGTTTTGAGATAATATAACATTTCAGAAACAAACTGACTAGCCTGATATTCAGACTGAACATTTTGTTTCACTTCATTCACTCAGTCTGACCTCGTGTTTATCTTAACGGATTCCTTGTTCAGGACGATAGTGCAGACATGGCTGGGGGAAAGTTATGTTTAGTTTTGCCCTAACCAACATTATTTTCAGTTGACATGGAAGCTGTGTTACTCTTTGCTTTAGGAGCAGTTAAGGTTTTCAAGACTATCAAATACATTTGAAAGGTTTAAAGATTTTGAAGAAGTTGCCTTACAACTCCGAGTACAGTTGTGCCAATCTCGCCTCATGATTGTTGCCATTTTCGTGGAAATCTTTCTCTTGCTATTTGAAATAGATGTAGCTGGCAAGTAAGCTATGCAAGGAGACGAATGCTGCCTACAAAGCTCCGATAAGATCTCCAGTCACCAGAAACAGACATCAATGAGCTGGAAATCTGTAATTATAGCTCCAATATGACACTAAGTTTGTCCATTCGTCTCAGATTTTTGTTATTAAACCCATTCCAAAGTGTCAATTATCTAACCGGATACGTGTGGTATGCAGAGTAAATTACTTTACCTATTTCTTTAAAAAACGTACGTACGACAAGAGACAGGGAGGAGCAAAGCATGTTAGAGAGTTGCTGCTTAATCCGAAGGAAGAAGTGGAGGGATATCTAACAGCGTGGGCTTGTGTTGCAAGGGTTGTCTAGAATTCCTTCCTCCTGGATGATCTTAGCTGTAATGACTTTGGACTCTGCCCTGAGTTGTAACACTGAATTATGAGGTGAGAAATGGAGTCACGGTGGAGGGGAAAGGGTTGAGATTGTTGACATTTCATGTCTGTGAATTACAAACACCAAAGACATCACTTAGAGCCTTGTTACGTTGGATCTGTCAGATATTTGGTGCTTACACAAACATGCGGAAGCTTCTGGTTCTGACCTTCAATCTCAGTTAGGTTTGTATTGTATATGTATCATTTCTGTGTGAGCTGAATCAATAACGTGTGATCTCCCCAATGGATTTGTAAAATACGATTGTGCTCAGCTTTCAAACCCACCTAGAACTTTATTGAAAGTGGTGCTTTCATACAAAGTTTACATATAAGGCTATAACAACATTTCATTACCAATTAATGTATCAATTTATTTAGATTATTGAATTTATTGTTTTTCTATAAGATGAAAAATGCCCATCACAAGCCCTCAGAGCTCAAGGTAATGTCTTCAAATGACTTGTTTTGTCTGATCAACAGTCCAAATCCCAAAGAGATTCAGTTTACTATCATGTTAAACAAGGCAAAGCAGTAAATCCTCATATTTGATAAGGTGAAACAATGAAATCTTTTCCATTTTTGTTGGATAAATTATTAAATAATCACTCTTGTTAGTGATCAAATAATTGCCTGATTGCCTCAGCACTATTTAAATTAGCTAACATAACATACTGTAGTAATAATGAATTGCCCATGCTATATTTTGCTATGGTAATTGACCATCAATGTGGCAAAAATATGATAGATGCAATCATGAACAATTATTTACCAAATAAAACATTTGAATTGCAATGCATAAACACTCATTCTGATCCCAAATTTCCCTGCCTGCCCTTTCATAATATTTCATGAATAAGGGTCTGCTCTCCAAAATATAATGTTATGATCACTGCATCCCTTGGTAAAACGTTGTTTATTCCGTTAATTACCATTCCTTTTTTATATGCTGCACTGTAGCCGTGGGGGCTATCTGGTACATGCAGCCAGGCAGAGCATGTAAAAACCCTTCTGGAAGATTCATAAAAGTATAAACCACAGGCAACTTCTCCTGAGGGCCTCTTAATGGGTCTGTGTCTTTCAGGAAGTGTTAAAATGTAAATTATGGAGAATTTTACACCTCTCAATGACAACCTGGGGAACAGTGAGAGGCGGACCCAGGGTGGGTCCCTATCTTGGAAACAGTTTCCAATAATCTATTTCTGCAATTGCCAATGGCCAGATATACCTAAAGTATTATGCATATATAAAAACCACAGGACTGCAATAAAAGCGGGCACACCTTTTCAAGTGTAAGTCGTTGTATGAAGATAGAAAACAAAAGTAATTTAGCCTCTGGAGAGTTTACAAAGCATCTGTGGGAGAAGATGCTCATTTTTTATATCTTTACAATGGCAGCTCCATAATCTCACAAGTACATTTATAGGCTTTAACAAAGCCGTAACACTCAGTTAGATTGCCTGGCTTGTCAATGAGTATAATAACCGACTTAGTTTAGAAAGTGCTTTTCACTGAACAGTTGTGATGTTGGTGAGTGAAAATTAAGGTCCCCCCAGAGATGCAGCGGCAGTTTTTAGCTGTAAAAAAACCAGCAATCAGCCAGCTGCTCTCACACAGTGAGCGAGGGAAATCGTTATAGTAAAATATGTCATATATCTATCTGAAGGACCAGGTGTTCCCTGCTACAGTATGTTGCTAGGTGCTACACTAACTAAGGAAAAAAATAAGTAAAACAACAAAACATACATCAATATTACAAGGTTTTATGTCTTTTTGGTTTTTAGGGATTCATATTTTTTATTAACTTATTTTACAAGACATAGGGTACTGTGTGTTTATTTTAGTTGGGATATTTGATGTTTTGTTTTATATTTAATGTTTCTTTCAAACGTATAAACTTTCCATCTAATATATCTTTTTGCTTGATAAACCGTTGCAATGGGCTGTGTTCTTCACTGCATGAGTAGAAGCGCCACTTAAAGAGCCGTGAGGTATGAAATATGGCATAGTAATAAGTCTTTTTCTCTCACATCTGGCCACATTTGTGTCTGAGAACGTCACTTTCAGCTCAGGGCCATGTATCTGTAGTCTTTCAGCACCTCTTATGTGAATAAGAAATTCACAGCGCGCCTTCTCAACTCATTTCAAATAAAACATCTTAATGGTCTTACTAATGACATTTATAATGCTTGTAAAAACAAGCACCTAATGTATAACACTTGAATTCTCATTATTTCCACCTGTAAACTTCCAACCAATTCAGATCCTACTCCTGTGAGCAAAGGTTATGCGTAAGAAACATATCTCCGCTTTGATGAATCTTTGATTTTGTGTCATCTTCTGAGTCAACAACAAAAAAGCTCTGTCATGAGTCCGAGTGAGCAAAGAGTGGAAAGGGGAGATGGAGGGATGGATAGAAGATTAAACGGCTGTAGGTTAAAACACACACTTTTTACACCGAACGGCCAAACAGGAGAGGAAGAGAGGAAACCTCAAGGAGATGAAGAGATCTTTGAAGTGACACTCGGGATTTGTTTGAAGTTGTTCACTTGTCCAGAAGCAAAGATGGAACTGTACTGTCCATTTGGATTTGGTCTCACACTTTACCTTTGATGACACAGATTCAACATAGCAGTGTCGGTTCAGAGCAGCGTAGATGGACTGTATGTGTCCTACCAGAGAGCCGCTAAAATGTTGAAAGAAAATGGTTTAATTTAAAAGTTATCACTACAAAGCTCATTGCTGCCGTGAAGGAACATGAAGTCCACAGGAGCTTGCCAGGAATCATTTGCTGTTGCGCTTTTCCAAACAGATTGAAATGTTGGTTGCCATCAGTGGGGAAGTGTCGGCCTCTGGCATCATTGAAGACTGGGACAGTGAGATCAGACTTGTAATATGCTGACACCAATCTGAATGCAGTTTGACCAACAGGCAAAAAATCTTCCCCCACACCTTAAATCAGTCTGTATCCAGACTGAGTGCAATATTTTAGCTATTAATATATTCTCTAATTGATCTGTCACTAAGCTCTTCCCTCATTAGTTGCTGTTCCTATGCCTGTTGAGCTTTAAATTCTAGGGCAGCATGTGCTGTATGAAGTTTACAATGAGAGAGAGCAGTGACAGATTTGCCAGTTGAAATACTTAGTATTTATAGAACAATGGCTCCTTTTTTCCAAACAAAATTAGCCAATAGCTTCTCACTTTTATAGACCATGAATTTCACTGGCTGCCTTTGGCAGATTTGATCAGCTACCTAGTCAATTAAGCTTGTACCAAACCCAATGAATGGTACTGTTAGTTACTTCTCTATATAGTAGTTTTGACTGTGCCTGGAGTCCATTGTTCCACCTCTGGATCCAAATGGTGTGCAAATGCACAAGGGTTTCAGAAGAAACAAGGCTCAGAGCAATGCTCATTTGCTCTTAATTTTAGTGCATGTGTATTCAGCAAGAGTCCCATAGCATTTTGAAGAGGAGAGATGTTTAGTACAAGAATAGCTACAGTGGTTAATAAACAACATAAGATGCACAAGTTGCTCGTATTTCTGACTGTAGTAGTAGCTGCTCAAATTGTAGTTTCTACCTCCACTGATCAATAAATATACCATTTTGAACAAAACTCTAAGACTTGTTTTATCAAGATGTTCACCAACAATGTTTACATGTATACTCCTGAGGCAGGTTTAAATTTAGTCAAAACAAAGCATGAGCTTTAATGAACACCCAAATGTGCCCATGTGTTTCTTTGCTAACATTTTACAAACAGCTTTGTTCAGCTCACATTTCATAAGTGAGCTTCATTGATAGTAAAGATCTAGTATGGGATTCTATTGGATTCCCGTCTCACGACAGTTTGGAACTGACTAGACTAGCTGACTTCGAGCTGATTGGCTGATGAAAGTTCACACTGCTACAACTTTTCACTCCAACACTCTAAAACAGGTTTGTCTTGTTGCAAATCGTTGGTATGAACTGACCTTTACGCATCCTTGTGTCCATTCTTTGAAAGATAGTTCCAGAGATAGTTCCTTTTTGTAATAGCTCCTCTGTGTTCTGCTGCAAGGTCATGAGTGATTCTGTCTTTCTGTTGAATTAATGTTAGTGAGACATAATTGGACAGCATAATCCTAAGCACAAAGTCCATTCATATCTCAGTTGAAAAAGAGAGCTAAGCAAGATGGGAAGATGAAAAAAGGAAGATAGAAATATTAAAGAAAAATTGTATACAAACACAAATTGTATTGTAGGTCATTTCTGATTGCTGAGGGAAATTCTCCCCTCTGATGTTCACTGAAAGGATTTTTTGTGTCTGCAGCTCTGCCTGGAGGGCTTTCTGTGAGAAAAAACAAAACAAGCCAACAATGCACCTTGTTTCTGTAACAACCGACACTCACATTATCTTTTATTTATATTTTAAGTGAAGAGCTGTCCTTGAATTAGGTGATCTCAAAATAAAACCCATCAGGTAGCAAGAATATTACATTTTTCTGTACCACTGACTTAGCCTAGATGTCAGAATCATGATTAATTAACGATTAATTTCAATTGCATAATGAGTGATGATAAAAAACATCAACAACACACAACTGTAATTGTCATGGAGCACCTATATAAAGTATAAACATGTGTATTTTAATGGGAAAAACAGCAAGCATGCTCTGTTCAAATTATAAATATTTAAATATCTTGTCTAAACGTTAGCTTATTTTTTGCACACTTTCAAAAATAAACCCATTGAGGCTAACTACCTTGTTTTCAAGGGGCTCATTAATTAATTAAAGAATAAAATGCATGAATGCATGAAAAAAAAACAAAATAAGACAAGATTTAAAACAATTCAAACTTAGTGACCGTGCACGACTGAATTAATGCCCCAGATAACAACAATGGGCATAGCAGTAAATGTAAACAGCAAATTGATGTGGTTGGGATTGCATTTAAGTATCCACATCCTTGGGGAGAGTAACCTTTCCCTAATAAGGGCTTGCTGTTGGTGCTGACGTGCTGAGGTGAACGTATTGTGTCATTTCCGGTTATTGGCGTTTCTGTGTTACTGGTAGCAAACTTCGCTGCTCTAGCTAAATCCAGTCTATTCTG
>JAVQJL010005483.1:0-24274 GCA_036024295.1 Nannoperca obscura
TTTCTTTAAAGTTAAGACTAGTTTAAAGTCATCTTCATTGAAAAGTACAGTGCTTTTCCTTCAAAAATAAGGACATTTCAATGTGACCCCAAACTTTTGAACGGTAGTGTACATGTAATCAAATTTAAAAGCTTTAATACTAAAAACAAAACTAAATATATTTGGGACTGTTGTAAAAATAGATCAGGGGTTGTGTTCACCAGAAAGGGACTGGAACTTTGACCTTAGTGAGGAGATGTGTTAGACACTGTTGCTACGTTGATCAAATAAAGGAAAGAAAGAAATTAAAATGCAGTCCTAGAATTTATTCTCTATAAGACATGGGGTAGTTGTTTTATGTGATGAAAATCTCAGAATATATTGCAAGCCATACTTTAAAAGTAGCTTCCAAAATGTTTGAAACCACAGGCCCACTTTGTAGCAGGAGACCACTTTTGATTCCTGCCATTATAGCGTTATTGTGTTGGGTGGATCTCTAACAAGATCGACCACAAACATTATCCCTGCCCCATCTAATCTCTAGCGTTTCATTATCTCACTGTCATTCAGCATTTGGAGAATATATCTCCTACCTCTTTGTCTTTCTTCCATTTTCTCCTCTCTCTTCTGCCTCTTAATATTCCTCCTCCCTACTCCTAACAGGTTTTACCTTAGGAGCTCTCTTAACGACTAAGATGCTTTGAGAATAACTTTTATCTTTGCCAGGATCTACTAGAATTTCATCACTAGGAGCAACTCTTTGTACTAGGAAGCTTTATGAATACAGCCCCAGACATCCTTGCTTGACATTCTGTAAACCGACAGTGCTAGATTAAAAGACAGTATGCTACATGCCGTAATTATTATATTTTTATTTTCATAGAATTAGATGGAGCATAATGCTTTAAATCTAATTATAAGCAATCTGATTTCTTTGATGTTATCTAGTGCTGTTCCCAGCACTGACCGTAATTCTGCAGTATCAGCACTTGTTTTTCAGGACTAATAGCTCTTGCTGTTGTGCTGTCCTTCTTAATCCTTACTTGACCCAACCTAAGCTCACAACATAAACCCTGTCTCCAGTATGAAAGGTTCATTTAGCTTTCAGCTATAAACAGATCATTGACATTGACACCTTGGATGAGTCCAAGGTCAGGATGAATGATGCCTCTTTGAGCTGGCAGTGGTATGGAGCTTGCTAATGAATATCAAAAGTAAGATCACATTTTCACTAAACATCATTGTTTCTTGACCTAAAGAGGCACTTTGAATCAAGTGTAAATTTTCTCTTACCACAAACCCTGAAAGCTAGAAGAGGAACTGATTTAACACGTCAAAGTCTGTTTACAGCTCTTGCATGTAGATTTGCCATGATTAGTCGTTCGACAGAAGATTAATCGGCTATTATAATAGTCAAATATTAGTATTGTTTTGCTGGTAACAGCTTCTAAAATCTGAGCATTGGATACTTTCCTTTGTCATACGTGATGGTTAACAAGACACATGATGCCACTATCAGCGTATTTTTGAAGAGAAGATTTTTTTGAAGGGGGGTCATATTTTTTGGTGGAAAGTTCAATACAATGTTAAACGAGTTAATGCATTTAATTAAAGTTCAACTCAACTAAATTGTTGATTTTTTCATTTATCTTGGAAGGGTTTACAATTATGTCTGCTTTCTATTTGCATATGACATGATAAATACAGCCAGAGCAAATAACTTGTTAATACCACCAGAAAGTTTCCACCTTGAATTTTGCCCCGTTAGTGCATCGAGTATAGTCTAAAGCGAAGCTAAAATTGAATAGATTTATTGAAACATCTCAATGGTTATTGTTGGTGCTTTTCCTACAATCACCATTCACAATGTCTGCTGCAAAAAAAGTCTGTATGTGAAGTTTTCTGCTTCCAAAGGCAGGCAAGACAGAAAAAGTTTGCAAACCTTTGCAATAGAAAATTATAACTTTTATCCAACCTTGACCACAGTTTGTGTTCTGATCGCGACAAAAGCCATTGACGTGAACAAAAAGCGGGACACACGACTTCCAGGTGTTTCTGGATAGGGTTTCAGGACTCTGCATGTACTGTATGTGCTCCGAGAACAAGATAACAAGAAAACGTGACAATGTTTGGACTTGCACTCTATGAGCAAATGAAGTCGGTGGGCATGAAAAAGCCTTCTGTAGCAATATTTGCAATTGCAGTTCTCACTGTTTCTAGGGATTGCAACATATCATTAGATGCATTAGTGTGAGGGATGGCAATAGCACCAAGCTGTATCTCCCTATGGTCCTTTATTAGCCACTAATCCACGGATGATCGTTGTTAGTGAGAAAGGGGTATGTGTGTGTGTGTGTGTGTGTGTGTGTGTGTTTGCTTGCATGTGTGTGTCTGTAAGATGCATTTTGGCATAGTGCTCTGTATATTAGCCAAGTGATTTATTATCTGGGTAATGCCGTCTCTTTTTCCCCAAAGCTGCGTTGTCATTTTGCCAATTAATTCTGAATCTGTTACATCCACAGGGAGGGAGGGAGGGAGACAGAAAGAGAGAGGGAGAGAGAGAGTGAGAGAGGGAGAGAGAGAGAGAGATCATCAACAAATACATTGGTTGAACCCCAAAGTCAAGTGCAGTGTGTATTTTTTTGTATGATGTGGCTGGTTAATTTTGCTCTTCTGTCTTCTTTTGATGTCCGCTTATGTTTCTCTTTCCTTCGCTCCCTCTCTTCTCTAATGCTATTGATTTATGCAATTGCTTTCTTGTTGTTTTCCTTTTTTGTTCTCTTCCTAATTCTTCCGTCTTCCACTTTATGTTGTTCTGCTGTTTCTATAACAACCACAGGGTCATTTCTCAGCCTCTGCGTTTCACTCTTAATCCTGTTCGTGCGACACTCAACTCTTTTTTCTCTCGCTGCTTTCTCTCACTGTGCTCTATTTACTTGATTGCACCCTCTTACTCTGAAAATACTTCTTTTTTCTGCTGCTTTTGTCTTGCTACCCACCTTCCATCCTTTCATCATTTGCTGCACAGCCATACACCAAAAGGCATTTTTGCATCTCACTGCTTGTATTTGTTATAACAGCGAGAGAATGTTCAATTGTAAAGAGGGAGCAAATGCATCAGCTTGACTTGCTGTTCAGCCAACTTTTAATAAATTAAAGTATAGGGCAATTACAGTGATTCCATTATCATTCCAAATAAGAGTCAAACGTTTTTTTCAACAGGTACCAAAACTAACATAACTGAGAGCAATCATCTGGCTCCAGCCTTGAAATTATTTCTCTGCTCCCCTGCTGCGACCAGCAAACACTGCTGTGCAGCATCGTCTTTGTGTGCGTGTCTACTGATGAGGTCGGTATGGGACCTCGGTGCGTTTTGCCAGTGTCAATATGATTGCTGTTTACTATGGGTGCAGATAGCGCAGCCCTGATTATAATTACTAGTTGAAATGTGGATACTGCCTCCTCTCAGTTTCCTCTTGATCATATTTCCATTGTCTGTCGTCCACATGACACATTCAGGAAGATATGGAAGCGAGATGACAGCTGAAGAGAAGCCAGGGTAATTGACTAAGAAAAACAAGGTGGAGGAAGTTTTCAGTAATAGTACAAGTACACTGTAAAAATGCATTAACCGAAAATGGAAAATGTACTTAAAATGTTAAAAGTACTCAATGCAGAAAAATATCACTGACTGTTGTACTATTATATATTATATCATTAGATTATTATTACTCATGCACAGATTTTACTGTAGTTGGTTGAGTTGAAGCCAACTTTTAACTGTATTATTTCAACTGGATTATTTTCATTATGGGATAATCTGCTGATTATGTTATATATTAATCGATTGATTGTTTAGTTTGTAAAAATTCTGAAAACAGTGAGAAATCCTAAAACAATCACCCAAAGTGACACCTTCACACCTTCTTGTTTCCCTGGGCAGCATAGCCAAAATGTTGCATGCGAAGAAAATGGATCCAGCTGGGGTAGGAGGCCTATGATGAACTTTGCATGATTTGTGAGCTTTGCTGTAGGCATAAACATAGCTTTTTCTTGACCATTTCTAGGTGAATCGTACTGGTGTGTTCCTCAAATTTAATCTTATTCCCAAAAAACAAAAAACATGTTGTCTTACATGCAGTTGAAATGACTGTTCAAATATGATGAATAACCTTCTATAATCTGCCCTCTTCTCCTTTTTATCGCTCTTCAGGTCCAGATTGGTACTTGGTCAGAGTGGAGTTGACTGTGACAGATGTAAATGACAATGTTCCAGAATGGAGCATGGTTCCTGCTCCGTACCTTGCTGTGGTGTCCCCTGATGCCCCTTCAGGCTCGCTGGTCTACAAGCTCTACGCTCAGGACGGGGATGAAGGCAACAATGGCGAAGTGGAGTACTTCCTTTCTGATGGTAGGTTATTTTATTCTTCTTTTCTCCTGTATGTCCTGTCATTTAACATTTAATTTGATAAAAATGGGAATGTATTTTTACTCTTCATCTCGAGGTTAGGTTAGGGTAGGTGGGTGAGTGCATTGGTGTACATGATACAGGGTGAATCAAGCTTGTTTCTGTGCAAGCTGAGCCAGTAAGTATTTCATGCAAACGTTGTTATTTTTCAGTGTAGCCTAATTCATTTCTCCACTACGCAAAATAATTGCTTTTCTTATTGTCTGCTATGTAATGGTTCCGTCTGCCCATTTTGGAATCTGTTAAACTACTGCCAATAAAGAGACGGTCTTCTAATTTTCCCCATGGGAGTGACAGAGAATGAATTGACATTAGAAATTACACAACAAAACATAAACATTGACATTGGTGTCTAGACTAAACATGCTGTTAGAATTGATTTTGGTTTATACTACATATATTATACTTTCAGTGTTCTTAATGTTTCCTTCAAATAACTTCTTAAGCTATCATTTGCCTCGCCAATGCATTGGGTAATCTATTAAACATAAAGGTTTATTGTGATATGTTTTTTGTGATCGATTGCTTTTCCATATCTTGTCCAACAAACCCAATAGTTTTACTTTTGTTCAATGATGCATGAAGACCCATGCAGATAATGACCTTTCTGTCAGGAAATGTTGAAATGTGTTAAATATACTGCATTGGTTATGGACTGGGAAACGAGTGATATATATGAAAATATATATACATGAAAATGGTTCTTCAATCAGCAAATATAATGCATTTACCTTCAGGTGGTGATGGTCGTTTTGAAGTGGACAGGAAGAGCGGCCAGGTACGAACTACAGGCCTTCCCCTGCAGCGGGACAGGGAGTACCTGCTGACGGTGGTAGCTGCTGACCGCCTGAGCAGCCGCAGCGCCCCCGCCGTCATCTCCGTGGTGGCTGGAGCCCGGCCACCACAGTTCGCTAATGCTTCCTTCACCATTGCCATACCAGAAAACACCCCTGAAGGACAGCCGTGAGTTTACACATACGCACACAGGGATAAAAAAAAAAAAGACTGGTTATCTCCAGAATATATATGTTTGGCTTGTAACACAAATTATATATATATTTTTTTTACAGCATTTATGCACTAGACATCCACATGAAGGGGTTCACACACATCTGTGCACACAAACATTTAACTTAAACATTATCTTTCTACCACAGATGGATTGGATTGATATCCACTTAGATGAACATTAGCTTTGCGTCGCTTACAGTATGTGTTTGCAAAGATAAATTCACCATAGACATTTGATGTGCATACATATTTCTTTCTTTGGCTGTGGTAACATTTTACAGACTGCTAAATAGATTTCCATATTAAAAGCACGACACATTTAGCCTTGAGCATGTATGATATGCAGCACAGTAAAAGCATTGCATTCACGTATTGATTTACACACACACACACACAGTGTTGTATTGTAAAAGTTTAGGGGCTGCAGTGGTCCATGATGGATGTAATGCATGGTTTCTACACTATTCAAATGAGATCGAAGAGTATCTGTATGATGTACTTAAATAAGCATGTATACATTCCTCCATGCCATCGCACATTATACTATATAGGCCTGGGTATCCTCTCTCTCTCTCTCACACACACACACACACACACACTTACACCCAGTCTTGGGTCTGACTAAAGTGGTACAGGTATGGCAAGTGTCCTTGGATTGGTCTCATTATTCCTGCCCAACTTCTTTTATTTGACAAACCAATAAAGTGGATGTTCCAGCCTGTTGTTCACTGTGATTTCATCAGGGAAACTGAGAAAGGGTTAGATAGTACGTCTGAAACATAACAAGCACTTACTCAGCTCACCCCCCCCCCCCCCGACCCCTCTTACTGTACTCAGTGCTTCTTTGGTGGACATTCTCTACAGAAATGTACTTGACTTTACTGTACCCCTTTTTTTTTTACTCTTCGCTTCAGTTTGCTCTTTGTTACTTCAATTTACTCTATTCTCATCTGCTCTTCTTTCCCTCTGCTTGACTTTGAGAAGTTCCTCAAGGTCTTGGTGATATTTCAGTCATGTATTGATCATTAGTGGAATTGTAACAAGATACAATCAGACCAACAACTTCTCCAACACAAACAGAATAAGTGATTTGTCTCCTGAAACGGTCGCAGTTTGGACATAAGGCACCAACGCTACTTAGGTTTAGGTAAAGATTATGGTTTGGGTTTGAATAACTCCATTAGTTTTGTAAGTTAAGTTAAAATAAGTCAACATTGATGGGACACAAAGTCTCACCCCGATCTCCTTCCTATGCAGACTTTGTTGCTCTTTATACTACCTCACCTTCTTCATTCTGAGGTCTGCTTTACTTGGCATATACAGGAGTACACTTTATTTACTTTTCTCTCTCTGTAGTAACTCTGGTTTGTTTTACGTGGCTCTACTTTTAGAAACCTAACAACGTGTAACTTAACTTGTAGCCATTGTCAGCCACTGCTCAGGAGGTGGTAGTCAATCCAAGTTCAACAACAACAGCTCATGTGCAGCAAACACTGCAATTATGATAACTGTGTTAAGTGGAAAAGCCCTGTCTGCTGAACAGAATTCTTGTCTTCACCACTCTAACATAGAAGAATATTTGGAATATATCTATTTAATCATGCATATACAGTATATACCCCTTCTTCTACCCCACCCTGAAATGCTAATTCAGTTAATTATGTACTTTTTATCCATGTCTCCCTAGCTTCCTGGTCACACCCGCTGTGTCCTTCCAGAAAAAAACAATCAGCTACAGCCTTCTCATCAATCCCAGCAGTCTCTTCTCCATCTCTGCAGAGACTGGTGAAATCAGCCTGACCCGCCCCATTGACTACGAGAGCGACCAGCATCGCTACCTGCTATTGGTGCGAGTCAGCGAAGACCTGGACAGCATGAGCAGTGCAACAGAGGTTTGTGTGTGTGTGTGTGTGTGCGTGTGTGTGTGTGATATGTGCGATGTGAAGTCACATTTCCACTGTCAAATTCAGTGACTGGATTGTCTTACAAGGTTGTTTCGTCAAGTCTTACAGAAAACTTGCAAACAATATCTGACAAGTCTTCAAATTAACAAGTTTTCTACCGGTGGGGAGACGCCATTTGCTTGTTTTTATGCAGCACAGCTGACTTTGATCTGCTGTATTTCAAGCTGTTGTCACTTACTTCTTGGACACAATTGTAAAACTACTGCAGTGATATTTGGCAGGAAGATAGCTGTTGAATTGTGGTCATTATAACATAACACTGCAGTCAATAAAGCATCCACACATGGTCATAAAATATCAAACTATTCTTGCTGCTGAAATGCTTTTAGGTTTGATCTTATGGATTTACAGTTGCTGTATCAATGGTAATCGTTGTGATTGTTACAGTTAAAATGATTGTTTGGTTTTAGGGCCTCCTAATTTGTAGGTTATTATGGGATGCTGTTAACTTGAGTGGATTGTAAAAGAGCATTACAATTATCAACCTAAAAGACAACTGTACGTGATGGGTCTGTCTGGAATGAGTGCTCTGGAGTTTCCAATGACTTCCTCATGTTTCAGGAAGTGAGAGAGAACACCGGCTGACCGCTGCAGGCATCGATGCATCTGGTCTGGTTCCCATCATTATTCTGGCCTCAGACTAAAACATGTCCTGCTGAACCATCTGTCCTCAACTGCTCCTCTCTGGGCCTTGTGTGTAGAGAGAGAGGGAGAGAGAGAGACAGGTGGGAGAAAAAACTGTGAGAATGTAAGAAGGATTACTAGATTCAATGGTAAGAAGAAAGAAGAAGAAAAAAGGGAGAGACTGAAAGAAAGGTTTGTCCTATCAGTGCTGAAAAGCCAGCACCTTCTAGACACTGCAACCTCTTGTACTGAGTGTTAAGTGTTGTTGATCAGCAGAGGAAAATGGTGTTGTGTAGGCTAATCTTGTTGCCCCTACAATTGCTCTTTGTTGCCTCCTGTGCAAAATTACAGTATCAGATATTACACATCATTTTGGGTACCCACAAATGCATGTTCCAATCCATATTCATCTGCTGGGAAAACAGCCAGTCCAGGCAAGAAATGGATGCAGCTGTTGTGTTGAAATCTTGAAGACATTTATAGGCAACGGTATAAAGTATACACTTGGTAAATGTAAGTGTGTGGGGTGACATGTCTAATTAGAAAAAAAGTATTTTGTCTTTGTACTTTTAAATTACACAAAATTCACAGAAAGCCCAGATGTTGAAGTTTTCCACCAGAATTTAAATGCATTTGCTGATTTGTGTGGAGCTACAGACTGTGAAAGCAATCTCAAAACTCCACACGCAAAATGTGTAAACAAATACAAAAGAATGTCACCCATTTTTTCAAAAGCGAAAATGATCAGATCTAAAAATCGGCCTAGAGTATTCCTATTTATTCAGGTTGTGTACATTTGTAAAACTGTTTTACACGTGTTTAAATTGCTTGGTGTTTGTGTGTGTATAAGAACATGCATTTGTGAGAACCCAAAATGAATTTCTCTCCATACATTGGCTGCTGTGGTCAATGCTAATACTGATTGGCAGTACAGTAGGTTCCACACTAGCATTTTAGCATTACCTAATAGCAAACTTAATTCCAATTAAATAATATTCTTTGGACAAATGTTGGGTTTTATTTTTAGAACATCAAAAATTGTGAACATCAAATAAATCAAAACCAATAATACCTAAATACAGGTGAAAATTAAATTATAAATTACCCTTTAGTCATTTACTAGAAGCATTTTTTTGGGAAACAGTGTCTTCTTAAGGGAAAGAAACAATGTTTGTCTGTGTTAGTACACTGTAGCATATCCCATACCAGCCCATGCTAACATGTATATTGAGTTATGGGCTACAGAGAAGTTATACCATAATAACCATAATAAAAGGGAGTTACCTGAATACATAACTTCAAAACACTAAATTCCTTCTTCCTCTGGAAGTCATTTACTCCCTCCACAGTGGCAAACATGCAACAGTCAGCATCTTCCATCTTGTGCAGTCACAAGACAACACAGCTAAAATGGCAAAGAGCTGTTGTGCAACAATGCAGATTCAGAAAGAATTGAGGCATATGTTTTTACAGACTGCTGAAGGCTAAAGGCTACTTTCTAAGGGACAGTGTAAGCTTAACTAACCAAGCATATGGACCATGAAACATGAAATCTAAATATTTTCACAAACCTGTCCACTGACAAGGCACATTTGAAGTCCTTGTGATTTGGGTAAGGCGTAACATTTCTGCTTTTAAATATAACCATGCATCTGTACTGTTTGTTTCCAGGCTTTTAAGTGTAACGTTACTTCCCTGGTGTTGAGCTGCTTATACAGTATATACATACAGTCCATACAGAAGTCTGAGATTATTGCAGTTCGTAATGGCTTTTACTTTTTCAAGATAAATAAGATAAATTCCTACAGTTTTAATTTGAAAAATAAACCCCCCAAAACTTTACATCCTTAGGAATGCAGCAGATTTCCACAGCCGGTATGAACTGAGAACTGGTTTGTCTGGACTTACAGCACACCCATGAACTGGCTATTAACAAACAACAGTTAAACTTAAACTCTGACTTGACTCTCTCAGTTCAGTACAACAGCAGCAATTAGTAGCTGGCAATTATAGGTGCAATGACTGTAGCACAGCATATGAATATCAATATGACCCTCCAGTTAAAATTCCTTTTTGAAGTGTTATCTCTTGTGCCTTTGATATGGCCTATTTTGGAAAGATATAAAGCAAGCAAAGGCTCATAAAAACTGAACATTGCATAAACTTATAAATCCTGACCTATTCTGTGGACACTTATTTCACTGGAGCTATCTGTTCTTGTCTGTTTGGTACTGGATTGAGAAGATTGACGTGCCCAGATGAGGAAATGACTCATATTCTCTACTTTTAAAGAGTGACGCATCCACACACTACTGACTGTGGCTCCCTTCAGGCCTCAACTAAACCTCTGACTTCAGCCAGTATGAATTATTACTGTGTTTTCTGTGCGTGCTGTACTTTTAATATATAGGTACAGGTAGTACTCGTAAAATTACTTGTTTTTAGGCCTAGCGGATTTAATCTCTCAAAGAATACAGGCTTTACCCAAAACCCATCCATCCACTTGTCCTCTCCTTTGTCATTGACTCGACCTCACTCCGGTCCTCTCAGGCTACATACACACTAATCCATTTTTGTTTTAAAGCGCATAACCTTTGTTATGTTCGCGCCTAGCCTCCACACTACTCCAGTGTTTTATAACTCCTAAACAAATACCTTTTAAAACACTTCTGACCCTGTTTTAGTCCAGATTTAGTGAGGACAAACGGGAATGGACACGTTTTAAAGCGATGATGCAGACACCCAAGTTGCTTTCTCTTTGGGTCTTAATAGCTACGATCATGGCCCTATCACGTGACCCTTTTCTGGACCAAATGAAATGACATCAGCCTTGACTACCAACAGTTAATTCAACATGGATAATGAATTACAACACTTACTTTCAGTAACACTTCCAGCTTGTTGTTGGTCCAAGCATAAAAATCTCAGCATTCTCAGTATTTTTTGCAACAAAGTAAGCAACCAACCGCAGAGTAGAGACGATCAGCTTCCTGTTTACACCAGCACGTGCATGCCCATGAATGGTCATGCGATATGCTTTTTCAGGCGTGTTACATGGACAAAGATTATTTCTAAAACAGTGACAAAACGCTTGTGTGTACAGAAATTGTTTTAAAACATTGTTTTAAAATGAAAAGGTATTAGTGTGGATGTAGCGTCCATTCTCTGCTCTCTCTGCCTCTGTTTCCTGTTGTCTGCCCTCAGGCAGGCTCATAATACATAAGACCTGCCCTCTTGAGAATGACAGCTAATCTAAAACAAATGATAAACCGGTACCAATGCCAAAATGTACTTTTTCTTATGCCATTTTTTTGTGTGAATTATGTTTGATTTTAGACAAGAATGCAGCTGTCCTGAGACTGCTCAGATTGGAGACACTTGCTGTGCATGCAATAATAGCGACTGAGCTCAGCTGCTTATTTTATCCAGAGATAGGCATGTGTTTGCCAGTGAATATGCATGAGAATTGAATTCTTTTTGTAAACGGTTCACTTTGATCCTATAAGCCAGCACCTTATATTTAAGGCGTTCTATTTTCCCTCTTTCTCTTATTAACGTTTACTGCAGCGTTACAGTATTAGCGGGGGAAAATTACATTGATATGTTTAACAAAGAAGACTGTACAAGTAATGCCACCACTTCAATTTCTAGCTGTCCTTCTTTTTGCTTTGTGATTTCATTCTGCTTTTTGGAAACCTGTCTCTGTCTGTCAAAATAGTGAACAGAGGTGGTGTATTTGTGTGGACTGGACTGACTGAGCATGACTTTAATTTGCAGGTAGTTTCCAAGTTTCTCCCTCCAGGAGTGATAGCTCATCGGCACCATTAGTTACCTAACCAGCCTGAGACCTGCCTGCAGCTGCCTCGAGTGTGTGTGTGTGTGTGTGCGTGCACGTCTGTGTGCGTGTGTTTGAGCTCATCTTGCTGTATTATGGCCCCTCTCTTCTCATTCAATATTGCTTTTCCTCAGCCTTGTTCACACATATACTGCACGTTCATATATCTTGTTGAACCCTCACCATTTCCTGTCATACTGGCACATACGCTTTCTTACTCTGGTATGCAAACACACATGCACACACACAGGCAAACAAAGATTAACAGTCACTGGCAGACACACACAAATCACCTCAGGGAGTTGACATGGTCAGATTTTATTTTGTTGTCCACTGCTTTGAAGCTGATATTTGCCGAAGGATTAACTGATATTACAGAACTTCATCTTACCTACCAGGACTTAATACCAGTGGTATTTACACACCACTCACTCTGTGTGTGTGTGTGTGTGTGTGTGTGTGTGTGTGTATGTGTATGTGTGCATCAGAGAATGATCCGTATTGTTTTTGTGTGTGTGTGTGTGTGTGTGTGTGTGCGTGTGTGTGTATTTGTGTATCAGAGAGTGATCTGTAGTGTGTGTTTTTATGGAAGAGAAGAAGTGGGGCCGGGGTCAGAGAGGCTTGCCTGCCAGCTCATGTCTGTATTTATTCCTCCTGAATGCGGCGAGCAGGAATTCGACATCTGGTAGAAGATGCTGTGTTTGCCTTCATGTCCCTAATGAACTGAACAGCATTACAGTCTCTCACGCGCACAAGCATGCACACACACACCTACATGCTCACACCCTACAAATTCATCTTTGTACACTGATCTCAAATGTTAGCTCAGGGCTTCTGAAAAACTGCACAAGATTGCATTGTCTGCTGACCTACCGAAGGGACCATAGTGCCAACTCTGCAGCAGCAGCTCCCTTACTGAGGAGGGGTAAATAAACCAGAGGGGTCAGGGCACGTCTTTGGAGAAGGTTGGGATGAGACTTCCTTTTGGTTAGGGATAGGGTTAATTTGGGTTACTCGCAGATGAAAACGACTCCGGACCCAAAGAAAACCAATTCCAGATGGCGCCTGAAGTAGTAATCCCAGATTTTAAAATTTCATAACGCCAAGCCAGTGTGACTTTTAATCTCCAGTTTTTCCCCTTGTGATTGCCTGGGCAGTTTTAGCACATGTATATACAGTAACAGCATTACTGAAACATGCAAGAGATTGGAAATGCAGAAACTCTATACTGATTTTTATTCTTTTATAATTTTTTTTTTTATTTCTGTTAAGTAACATGCTGTAGACGTATGCTGACATTAAAACATGTATGCATTTTTGCCAGTGCAGTTTCACACAAGTGTGTAGTAGAATCACAAGCTAAATCAGACTTGGTGTTCACAGAACCCTTGATGCAGGTTGAAATACTTTGAAAGCAGATGGAATAATCTCACCATGGCGATACATTATTTTTCACCTTTAAGATTTGAATGCCACTGAATTTGATGACTCACAGAGCGACAGAGATTTGTGTGTTTTAATGCTGCATTTAAGTGAAAAGTCTGTGTGATGAAGGTTAGACTTGATGTAATTTACTCATGCTATTTCCCCTCCCTTTTCTGACTTCCTTCCTGTCTCTCTGTATCTCCTCCTCTCCCGTCCTCAATCCTCTCTCAGGTGCGAGTTGTTATTGTGGATGAGAACGACTGCGTTCCAGAGTTCCTCCAGTCTATTTACAGCAAGGATGGTGTCCCGGAAACGGTGACAACAGCAACCTCTCTGCTGCAAGGTGAGACATCCGGGCAAATCTTAAAAGACTTGTTTTGTGTCCAATCCACAACCCCATGGCTAAACTCCCATTAGTTTGTCCTTGACAACATCACTGAGTGCACTACTTTATTTTGCCTTCAGACAACATAAAATGACACTATCTTGCAAAAAATCCAATCACATGCTCATTGTTTTTCTATTGTACACAGTAACACAGGGGAATTGAAGATGCATTTTGCTGATTTATTTGTATTCTCAAGCAATTGTAAAGAAAAGTATTAAAGGAAGTTGCTTTTGTGTTATTTTAGTATTTAACTTCACCAATTAATGTTGGGTGAAAACCTGATAAACACAATACAAAATGCATAAATCATGATGTTATTGAGGGGAAAATGCTGCAATGGTATGCACTTTTTCCAGTCTGATTTGAATTAATACCAGCTCAAAATCCCTCTCAATCACAGGAGGTTTTTCTCCCTCTATGTCCATGTTAGGTGGTTGTAAATTTCAAGACTGCATCAAAAACATATATTTTACTTTACATGTCCCTGAAAGCTAAATCAGGTGCAGCTCAGTGCGCTAATGTGTCCCTATGTGGATCTGTGATATGTAAATGTCAGAGAAGCCTGTAGTGGCTCTAGTGAGCTTTGTTTAACATCCATGTGTTTTGACTGGTCACAAAACTGAGTAGGTACTTGTCAGCACTGGCAGCCATGAAATCGCCGGTACTTCCATCAGTGAAGCTGCTCTAGCCTCTCCGTTCCTGTAACGACCCAATTTCCACACGATGATCACTCAAGTTTCATCTGATCTGAGGAAATGGTAATGGTAACTGTTGTGGGTACGACTTATCACAATTTGATCTGTCACACTTTGCACCCAGAAGCCAGTCTTTTTTAGGTTCTCACTGGCTGCCAGCAAAACTGACAGCAAAGCATTTCACACTTCTATTTCCTTCTACGTGCTGCATAAAGACTGGTACTCAACTTGAAATTAAATTAATATTAAAAAAATATCAATTATTGATCAAAATTGCATGAAAATAAAAGTTTCCACTTTATAAGCAGCTCAAAAGCATTCTGTATACAGCTCAAAAAAGAAAGTGACACTTAAAACTGAATAAACGGGTTTACTTACTGTAAGCTAAAAATGGAAACCCCAGCAGGGCTGCAAATGTGTATTGACAAGAACAAAATGCAGGGAATAAAACAGCGCACGCAGTACGTGAATTATTAATGACTGCAGTTATGACACCTCATTGGAAGTGCTCATTAGCTTCGGCTGGGGGTAGATTCACATTACAAAGATTTCTTGTTTTACTTGTGTGTTGTGTTCGTGCTGATATTGTTTTTGTGATTATTGCAATCATCCTCACTCCACTATCATTATCACCATTGGTCAAAGGCTATTTTATAAAGGGCATAAAGAGATATATGCACAAAGTTTCTAAACACACACAGTGTCACACTTAATAATAGAAGAGTTGCGCATCCTAAGAGAATAGTCATGTTGTCTTTACAGCTGAAATTGCACGTAGCTGAGATAGTTTAGTAAAACTGAACATGAGGATGTACAAATGAATAGAACGGTCTGTAGCACATTTGTTGGGGGTTTCAATCTATTTAGTTGAATTTCAGAAATTGTAAAGTCATTTTTGATCTAAATAGATTTGTTTAGCTTACCTATAACAGGACAAAACCAATGTGATATTGCCACCAAAACTGTAAATATGTGGTGCAAATCTGGCTCTTTAAGAAGAACAAACAACTGCACTTAAAGCTTAAGAAAGATGTGTTTGACGTACTTCTGACAGGATTTGCTCAGTCACACGGTTGTTTGCTCTGATTGGTTGTAGATCTCTGTATTTGCATCCAGGTTCCAGACTCAAACCTCCAGCTACACAACACAAAAAACAACATTAATGATCATCACAGTTATATAATAACTAAAATAACAATATATACAGCTAGAAGTACTGTGCAGCAGTCTACCAAGGAGCTTTAACATGTGCACACCTCAGCAGATCAGCACACAGTAAGGAAAAGAGATTTACAAGGGGAAAAAACATCAATATTAATACATGTCTAATAGTTATCCATATTTTTGTACTCAGTTGTTGCTCATGGGATTATGCTTTGCCAATATTGTACTGGAGAGAGAGAGACCCAGGAGATGAGTGTTTTGCGGTACACCGTGTCACAGTCCTGTAAAGCATTTTAGTATTTGCCAGAGACATGCTGTATGAATCAAGTACTGAACAAACAATCAGTGCCAACTGAAACAATTAGCTGAGAACACTCACCAGGCCCACAACAAGCACACAGTGAAAAGCTATGGGGCACAGCAGTATGAATACTACATCAGGATAGGTTGTGTGCAATAAATCCATTCGGTACCAACACAAAAACAATGATTTCCACCATTATAAGAGCTTTTCACTTGAACACAGGAACTAGCTCAAGAGTATAGCTACACAAGTTCTAAACAGTAACTTAGATTATTTGACACAATGCAATATTGCATATAAAGATATTAAAGAACAAAGAGTCTTTACAGGCAATTAGAAGATTCACATAAAAACGGAGACATTTAACTGTCAACGATGTGTTGACAGTGCAGTAACCTAGCAGACGTTGCCTTTGACTTGCTTTTTCACCAGAACTGAAGTGCTCACAGGAATGAAGTGCTGACTAATGAACAAGCAGTAGACTCAATATGACACAAGTCAGTGGGACATTGAGTCAACATGCAGAGACTCTGCTGTCACACACACACACACACACTCACACACACACACACACACACACATACATATACCTTTTCCTGAATAACATATTAATTGAGTTCTGATTACAGAATAAATGATGGCACACTACTGTGTGTGCCTCGGTTTAGTTTCTACAAGAAGTGAACATACAAAAAGGTTTCTGCAGAGAGATAGATTTGTTAAGTTTATTCAACTGAGGTTCCAAAGACACACCTGGCTATGTTGTAGTATCTTTAAACAAGATAAGGCTGCATTATTAGGGTTTATGATTAGGGTTGTACGGTGGTGTGTGTCACATACTAACCAGAAGTCTCAACTTGAAGAGCGATACAATGCAGTCATGTGATCTGAGTCTCGGTGGAACCTGGTTTTTAATAGGATAGGGGTAAGAAATTACACCTGATCCACTGCTGAATAATCTGCTGAATAATCAGACTTTAGTCTGATCTTGGTGTGTGAAAATGTTGACTTTGTTTTCATAACAGCAGTCGAAATGTTATCATAACATATGGATCGCCCTCTGGTGGCTGGCTGCAGTTTAGGTCAAATCAAATACGTTGTTCCCAACGATGGTTTCTGTCATTTTAGTTAGTTCTGATCACGCTGATGTGTGTTCAAGTGTTCAAGTGTGAGTGTGCTTGTGATTGTCTCGGACGGCTGCATTGGCGGTAACTGCTCCTATTCTCTGCATAGATAACATTTGTATTTGTGTAGAGGTTCCATGGTGTAATGGTTAGCACACTGGACTTTGAATCCAGCGATCTGAGTTCAAATCTCGGTGGAACCTGGCTTTAAGTGGGATGGTGTTAAGAAAATACACCTCATCCACTGCTCTTGCCATGTGAAGATTTTGACTTCCTGACCAACACAGTGCTCCACTGGACGGCATTGTGTTGTGGCAAAAGTTGATCCATATTATATAATAACATATTTTCCCATATCATGACTTGTTTTATGTACTGTATCACAACACATCAAAGATTTTCCACTAAACAAACTCTTTATATAGTCAGGATGTGAGTGTGCTCACGATGGCTGCATTGGCGTGAACTTGATACCGCTGCTAATATTCTCTGCATGGATAACATTTTTACCTGTGTAGAGGTTCCATGGTGTAATGGTTAGCACTCTGGACTTTGAATCTAGTGATCCGAGTTCAAGTCTCGGTGGGACCTGGATTTTAGGTGGGATGGGGGTAAGAAAAAACACCTGATCCACTGCTGAATAATCAGACTTTCACCTGATCTTGCCATGTGAAGATTTTGACTTTGTTTCCTTACCAACACAGCGCTAAGGTCGCAGTGTTCCCTGGAGGCGTTGGGTTGAATCCCACATTTTAAGTAATTCTTATAACGTTGATGAGTGTTCATAGCATGACATTTTCTGTTTTGTATCGCGACGCATGAGAATTTTTCAACCAAACAAGCAGTTTATAGGGTCAGGATGGCCGAGCGGTCGAAGGCGCTGTGTTCAGGTTGCAGTCTCCACTGGAGGCGTTGGCTCAAATCCCACTTCTGACAGTTGGTTTTTCAATGGAAACATCTGTAAAATGAAATTGGGAAAGGAAAGTCAGCCTAAATTTTAATGTTTGGGGACAAGCATATGAACAAAAACACTTTACACACACAACTATGATGGACTGGCGGCCTGTCCAGGGTGTACTCTGCCTCTTCCCGATGCTAGCTGGGATCGGCTCCAGCACCCCTCGTGACCTTCTACAGTATAAAGCGGGTATAGATAATGACTGACTGACTGACACAGCATTACAGCATTTGCAACATTGCTAAATTAGTCTGACAGATTCTTTTCCTACAGCGCTTCAGTGGACTGCATTGCTTCACGGTAAAAGTTAATTCATAATATTTCATGACTTAGTGTACCATATCATGACCTATTTTATGTTGCTTATAGAGTCAGGATGGCCAAGCAGTCCAAACAAACTGACTGTGATTCCTTACATTTCTTATAACGTTGATGAGCATTTATATCATGACATTTTCTATGTTTTGTATCGCGACACATGAAAAATGTTCAACTACACAAACTCTTTATAGAGTCAGGATGGCCGAGTGGTCCAAGGCACTGCATTCAGGAGGCGCCGGTTCAAATCCCACTTCTGACAGCTAATTTTTCAATTGAAATAAGCCATAATTTGAGTGTTTTAGGACTATCATATAACAGATGGTGTTAGTAGTACAACTACAGCATTTGCAACACTTGGTTCAGGCCATCGATTATATATAAATATGGATGACGTGATCCATCTATATAACACGCTCACAATGGTAATGCTGATGTTAACATGCTGATGTTAAGCAGGTGTAATGTTTACCATGTTCATCATCTTAGTTTAGCATGTTATCATGTAATATTTGCTACCGTAACTAGAACTAAACATAAAGTACGGCTGAGGCTGAATATTCATTAGATTCATTCATTAGAAGTCATTAGTTTTGCAGGTATTTGATCATAAACCATTGTATTGGACATATTTGAACTTTGACCTAATCATAGTGCTAGATGAAAAGTAATCTAAATTCATCCTCTCCACTAAATAAAAAACAATTTTTTTAAATAAATAATAAAGGGTCATTCTACGTGGTGTTTGCTAAATTGTTATTATGGAACTCCAGAACTAACACTAAAACGCTAGCAAATAGTGAGAGAGCAAATGAAGGAGTGAGAGGTGTATGGTGTAGGAGGCATATCAGGCACACAGCTTGTTGCCATCAACAGGTGCACCAACGGAGGCGAGAAGTTTTACCCTGCTGGGCTGCTGTGTGTGTGTCTGTCTCCCCATATATTAGGTTAAAAAGATGTAATATACAAATGTATTATGAAGAACACCCAGTATTACATTTTTTAATTACTATGATATCTGAAACAGTGTACGTATCCAACAATCTTTACAGTTTCCAATTTTAAAATTTCAACATTCAACAATTATGTTGTAAACTTAATTAGGTGGAAAATGTCTCACCCAAGGTGCATCGATGCCAAAAACACCTGTATTTTTCTGATTAAATTTCAGAAAACCCACTTAAATGCATGTTACAAATTTATTCTAACCAATCCAGTTCTGCACCTGAAGCTGAACATCCCAACCTCCTGAAAATAAAGATGTTTTTTCCCTCTACTTGATTAAACAGGTTAAAAGGCGCAGCATTAAATTAAATGAGCAGGGAGAAATAGGCATCCAGCATCATTTTGCTAAATCATGTGCGAGTAATCCCATAATCAGTTCCATCGTGAGAGTGGACAAATGTGTACTTCGCCAAGTTGGAAAAAATTGCAGAGCACCAAAGCAAGCCAATTATCTTGCTTTCCATAGAGATCTGAGGCTCCTGCAGTTTCCATCTTCAGTACAAATTCATTATATGCCAGAAAGACATGGGAGATAGCCATAAAAATACTGTGCCCCCCCACCCCCCCATGTAGTAACACCAGCACAACAATGATGATTCAAGATTGCGTAAGTAAGAGACCTACTGATAAATACATGCTCCAGCAATGCTCTGAAGAGTACAAATCCGTTCTTAGTAAATTAAATATTGACTTATACTGTATGTGACGTGTTTGGGATTGGACTCCGGGCTTACACTAGTACTGCAGTTCTACCCAATGTCATTGGATGAGAGGTTATTCATCACTTTACAGCAGCAAAACAGTTACATTTCAACCGCAGTTCAAAAAAATGTCAGTCCTTGTAACCTGGATTATATTGCAGGGTAAACACACGTAAAATTTACTTTATCCAGTTTGCAAGGCAGACATGAATCTGAATAACAGAAATTTTCAAACACTGTAGTGAGTAACCAAAAAATTAATCTGTGACCATTTCTGGTGTTTCCACACCTGATGTGATGCAGTTTTCAGCTGTGTATTGCACTTTTCCTCTGCTAACAAGAAGGCAATATGACATTGCACATAATGAGAAGCATTTTTTGCAGCTGCAAACCAATGCTTATGGGGATTTAATGATGAAACATCCATCCTGCTTACAGTGTTGTGTAGGAATTTACTCACACTCACCCTGCCACCTCCTCTTCTTTTCATGTCTTTTGCATTTTCAGATTTTTATGATGATTTGTTTTAAATTAATCAGTGTGGCTGTGAGATAGGTAGCATTTTTTGTCAAGAATGGGCAGGTATGCAGTAACATGAACTTAAATCTTTTTTTTTTAACTAAGACAATCTGCAATGTGAGTAAACCATGCCAGACAGGCCACTATGTGATAATGATGAATATGATGCCAACAGAAAGAAATAAACTTAATATCTTGTATTGTCATGTCTAGCTTTCTTTGGTTCCCATGATGCTAACTGAGAGGTAGTTTGGTTCTATTGGTGCAGGCTAAGGAAGAAGAAAAAACATACGTTGTTGGCTTTTAGTTTTGGTCAATTTCTATTCACTCTGACTTATTACAAACAAACCCAAGAGCTGAACGCACCAATAATTACCAATAATGTGTTGAACTGTACAGTCGGATGAGTTACTTAGAAATAACAGTCCATATTTACACCCCTGGTGTAAAAGTATCCTTGCATTTTCATTTGTCACTTCTTTAGTATGCTCAAGATGAATTTCATTTGTATTCCTATTAGTGCCCTAAACCACAAAGTTGAACTGCGACAGAGAAGAGCATCCCATTTTACCAAGGAGGCATATTTCACATTTTCATCTCACATTTTATGGGGGAAGCAAAAGATGTTTTCTGAAAGTGTAATTGATGTCAGTTTAGTTTGATGGTTGTTTAGGATGGTGAACTGGAGGCCACAGTCTACAAGCATTTTATTTAATACATCAACGCAAAATAAATTATTCTAATTTATTCTAAATACAATGTGACTCATATTGACATAATGAAGTAAAACAAATCATGTGAATAAACACTGGCATAGTCTACAAAACATATTTTAATAAACAGATATTTTGTTTTGATGACATTTTATTAAAATTATTAATTTGAAATGTGTTTCCCCAAGGCTTTATTGCAATAAAGAACTACAGTTTGTTAGTTGAAGCAAATTGTAATGTTGTGTTTATGCATGTATTTATTAATGTTTGTGTGTGTGTGTGTCCCAAATGCAATGTAAGGTGAATTGGAGTATTGAGAGTTTGATGGTGAAATGACTTATTAGCGGAAAATATGCTTATTCAAATCCCTGGTGGTCTTTTCAGTTTTAGCAAGGCAATCAATTTGTGGCCGAGCGAGTCCTGGCTCCATGGATTCCCAATGTGTGATGCAGAAACAGAAATATTGCAAAATGACAGTCCATTCAGTGCATGCTGTGCAAATAACGCCCTTCGTGTTATAGAACCGAATATTTAAGTCAGTGTGGGCCTTTTGTGTTCCTTTTCAATTTATACTTTGGTCACAGAGCATAAAAAGTGAATAGATATCTCGTGCTTTTGTGTGTTTGAAACAAGAACAACACTTGGCTTTAAGTTAATAATTGTACTTTCCTGTTTGATTCAGCTTTATTTTAGCAAAAACAAAAGTTCGTTGCAAGTAATTTCTGATCAATGCACAAAGTCAGAAAAGTTTGGCTTGGACTTAATTACAACACAGCACTTTTGGCCTCCATCCTGTAGAGGTTGGATAAAAGTGGGAAAGTGTCATTTTTCTCAGTCTGTGTCCTAAGCAATTGTATGTTAGTGTTTTGAGACTACATGCCTATGTAGGCTAAATTCATTAAGGCCTTTACACACCGCGGATGTGACAAATAAACCACACGGAAATGCAAAATGCTCGCCTGCCGATATTTCATATTAGAACTATTCATACCGGCATCAATGCAAATTTGCGATAGGTAGATAGATAGATAGAAAAGTAAACTACATAAGCTCCTCACTCTCCATCATCTAGGGATGCTCCTCCACACATTGTCCTTGAGTTCATTATTTGCCGTGCGAAAGCTCATAAAAATCAACCTCTTTACAAAGAAATTACATAGATTTTTTGCCACATAATATTTGCTTTCAGTGTGAAAGTGCTCATGACAAAAACAACTGTTTGAAAAAATATATTGGCGTGCAAATTAATTACACAAAAGAGGTCGAAAAAAAGGTAACTGTGGTGTAACCTCTTTTTTACTATAGCACCAGAGTAATGGTGGTGGTGTTAGAGAGCACAGCATATAAGTCAACTGTTGTATTAGTCTATACTTCATGGGGAAAGGGAAATGTTGGGATCTATGGGGACCCAGTTCTGTGGTTATTAAGTCCCTCTGACCTCTTGTTTTCTGTTCTCAATCTATCTTCTCCTCTTTAGTGTCAGCCAATGACTGCGACTCAGAGGAGAACGCCGAGCTGACCTATTACACCCTGAGTCCAGACTTCACCATTTCTCCTCATGGGACCATTTTCCCTGCAGGGCCTCTGGACTACGAGAGGCCCAATCACCTTTATGAGTTTGTAGTGATGGCAGTCGACAAGGGGGAGGTCCCTCGCACCGGCACAACTACAGTACGGATTCGAATGGCTAACGTCAACGACGAGGCACCTGAGTTTTCTCAACATATGTAAGTAAGAGTCTGGCTTCTAAACTCATGATTGTCATGCAGTTTTTCAGTGTGAAAGAGATAAAACACAATGGAAAGAGGTTTTGATGGGATGCAGTGGACTGTAAAAGCTGCTATAACCCCGACATTACTCTGTGTCGGATTCCTCTGTGCTGGCGAGGCTGAGACAGGAGAGGCCGATGGTCATTCTGGTTAGCTGGACCACATGACAGCACCAAGATATGCAGTTCGGTTTTCAGGCATAATAAACGAATCATTAGATGAAGTCCTGGTTCTGTTCAGCTAGTGTCTGCTAAAATGATTTGCTCAGGGTCTAGGAGAACATGTTGCAGTTCTTTGATGTGCTCGTCTCTCCTTTTAATTAAATTGATGTGTTCCCTTTGATTTTCTCTGTCTTTATTGTGTAAAGATAGACTTTAAATACACCTTAAAATAGTGTTATAGTGACTCTACACTTAACAGGATAACACGTTTAAGGTGAAAATAGAATAAAGTCACTCATAATAATGAATTAATTATTTGCTTGTGATTCCTTTTAACATTAGGGGTGGTTGGTTTTTGCTGCTTTTGTTTCCATGTTTGTTTGTACTTACAGCAAATGTATATGTATAGATTTTTTTATATTGTAATTGTCAACATCTATTGTTGACAAAAGACTTTGGCAATACTGCATTTCATTATGCTCACGCCAGCAAAGCTATCTAAATTTTAATGTGAAAGAGAGAGAGAGTCTTGCGTTGTCAGGTCAGCTCCTTTCAGCTGCTTCCCAATTCAACATTGCAGCTGCAGTTACCCACAATTCCAGCGCTTTCCCCCCCCAGTGCTGCTGTGGTGCCTGCATCCTTTAATTGGTTGATTTTCTGGCAGAGAGCTGGGCAGATTGGTGAGGCAGGGTCAATCAGCCGTGCCCACCAGCACCCTCAGGAGGCCCTGAGCCCACACTCTGTGTGCGTGTCAGTCTGTGTGCGTGTGTGTGTTAAGTAATTGAGAAGGTCCCAGTAAAGTGGGGTGTTGGTATGGACAGAGTGATGTAGTTATAAAGTTCATTCACGCATCATGCATCAGATATGCATGTATTTATGTTGTTTATAGTGTGTGTATGGTGTGTGTGTGTGTGTGTGTTTGTGCGTTGTATTGATTTACTGTCATTGTCAGCAGATAATCAGTCATTTTTTCTTCTGTAGTCCTTAACCCTCCTCTACACCTGCCACAAAAACCAGTACTTGATAATCTATGATGTCTCTCTCTCTCTCTCTCTCTCTCTCTCTCTCTCTCTCTCTCTCTCTCTCTCTCACACACACACACACACACACACACACACACACAAACACACAAAAAAAAAAAGAAAAAAA
>JAVQJL010005485.1:0-18504 GCA_036024295.1 Nannoperca obscura
GCTGGTTCAGAGCCAATCAGGAACGGTTTATGAACAAAGTAGTCATTATGATTCAGATACATATGAACAAATCATGACCTAATGCCATTAATACACTGTAATGATCTGCATTTATAGTCCATGAATAACTCCGGATTGAGGAATATAGTAGACGCGGTACTAAACAGACTAGGAGCTCTGTTTTAGGGGTTAGTATTATATAATAATTCTATAATATATAATATTAGATTGTTGTTTTACTTGAGTGTTTGTGTAATTAATGAAACACCAGATTATGTTTAAATTCAGGCATATTCCTAACATTGAATAAAAATAAAAAAACATTTCAAGACATTGTACAAACCCTGTAAGCAGCATCTGTCTTGCTCCTTTCTTTTGCACTGAGCCGAAGCCAGCGTCTGATCGTAAAAGGCTGTGACCAATCAGTAAACAATGGCTGCCTGGCTCCGCCCACGTACTCACAAAAAGAAAAACTCCTCGCGAGCGAGCAGGTGAAAGTTTCGCGAGCAGGAGAGCAGTGATGGTGCTCGCGCGCGACTTCAGGTGCTGCGCGCGAGAAAAGCATCGTTTTCTCCTCGCGACCTGCAATATTGCTCGCGCGAGCAGTAATATTCTGCTCGCAAGTGCTGTTTACGTGCTCGAAAAAATAATATACGCGCGCGGCTGTTTAAATTACGCGCGCGAGCATCTAATTTGCCTACGCGCTTTTTGGCAGCGATATGCCGCCATAGTATTCTAATCCGATATCTACAGATGCATCATGGTCTCGCTCTGGCTGCTCAAATCGGATCTCAACGTGTCTTTTGCGTTACTCACACTACACACAACGTCAAATCCAGAGTGACGGACGTTGCATCAGAGTGTGTTTATACCAGCGTTTTTTGTCACACCAGACAACTCAGCTGTCCTAAACTATTTTATCATCCAAGAAATGTATAATAGAGTGAAGCAGATGTGTCTGTGTGAGCTACGTGATATAAAGGCTCAACATACAAGTAAGGTTCAACACTTTTCCCTGTCTGCTTGCCTGCAGGGCCTGTTCCAACTGTCCAAAATGAAGGCAGACCGATACAAAACATTTTTTTTTATTCCCTTCAGCCAAGTGTTTTACTCAGTGTTTTATTCCGTGTTTTAGTGTTTATTCAATTGCCCTCTGGGACAATAATAGAAAGTGAGCAGGGATGGTGAATTAGGGAGAGGGAGGCAAGGGGAGAAATTAGACTAATAGGCACATAGACATAAAGCAATTTCACTTGGTCCTTGTCTCCATGCTCCCCTTGTACAGTAAATGAGCTCATTCAAGTTTAATTGCAGAGGAAATCTAAGGCAGAACCTTGGCAAATCAAATAATAAACCACTTGTAGACAAGGGCCACATTAACTCATTTCACAGCATATGCTGTGATCTGTAGATTATGTCTCAAGTCTAGCAGTTAATTCCAGGTTTCACTGAAAGACTATTTTTCATCTCCAGTAAAACCACCAACACTTCCCCACTTGGCACTTTCCAATTAGCTGAATGCTTTTATTGACATTTGTGTCAACCAATTACATTATTGGCCACTTCTATTCCAGTCAAAGTAGGACATTTGCAGTAAAACTATTCTACAAAATGAATTGATTACAATCTCTGCTGTTTGTTTAACCAAACAACACGGTGATCCAAAACTCCAAACACTGAATGGCTAAAGCACACACACTGTGTAGCACAGAAATCATTTGATGCCAAAATGAAGTATGATAGGCTCCATTTTGTGAAAATCCAGTACATCATTGATAAGACAATGTGTTCTGAACCTGACATAGATTTGAAACACCAAGAGATAAAAGCTGTCATGAAATGTTAAAGCGTCATATTACACCCAGTCCTCTATATGGGCTGAACTTTGACTTTGGGAGAGAAGGGAGAAAAGTTTGTCATTTTAAGTTCAGCTCAGTTTGGAAGATGAAGACTGGGTGCTGGAATGTCACTGCATGTGATTTTCGGGACTTGTGTGAAAGTGAAGCATGTATCAAATATAGTAAATAATAAGCTTAGTTTTGAGACCCCTTCAACAATTGATTTTGCCGTCTATTGCACACTGCCCAGTTGTTGTATTTTCATTTACAAATCTTGCACAGTGCAGCTTTCTTATTCCTGTGTCATAGGTCTAAACTGTGAGGAATCCAGCATGAATGGTTCATGTAGGGTAACATGATTTACCTTGGCACATGTCCTTCAAAGACGTATGTCTTGTTGTCCCAGTCGTCAGGGTCAGGAGAGTAAACCTTGCCAAGCACCGTAGTTGGCATACGGCCTAATGACAGAAAAAACATCACTTTATCAGTTTCCCATTTTAAATGACCATTACCTCTGTGCATACAAGTTTTGAGAGCAAACATATCGCTCTGCACTGGCCTTCCATTTATTTAAGAAAACACAGCATATGTATAGGTTCCTCTCTGCATGTGTATCTCCATGTGCATGTGTTTAGTGTGTGCTGCATGCATTATGCCTGTAATACCAGCAAAACCATATTACATCAAGAAGAAGAGCCGTGCAATCATGACAATACATAAATCAAGAAGTGACATTGCAGGTGGTTGGCATAAGGAGTAGACATTGCATAACAGGAAATACAGTTTGAATGCAGAGAAAAAAACTGTTTTTACTCTCTCTTCTTCAACTCCTCACTCTCTGAACCATGTGGGAATTATTCTGAGGGTACCCTTCAAAGTTTAAAGGCAGACCTTGACATGTGGAATTTGTTTGCCTTTGTGAGAAATGAGTCCACTGAAAACAAATTGTTAGAATGCATGGCTTTCATTGGAAAATACTGATCATTTTATCATTTTTATCATTTTGGTGAGAATGAATGCAAATTCTTGTTTATCTTAAAGAGTTGGTGAAATATAATACTGAAATAATAACTGACTGAACTGATTCCAATCCAATCCAATACTTATATATAAAATATGAGAGTCACTGTAGTCTGAGCCCAGATACTCTAGTATGCCGTTGTTTGTCAGCCTTATACCAAACACGCAATATGCAGGGGTTGATTATAAAAATTGTGTGTGTCTGTGTGTTAACCACTGCACACTCATGAGGAATTAATTGGCTGGAAGTGTGAGCTTCATCTACAGAAATAGAACACTACCTTTGAGAGCAAAATACAAAATATGCTTGAAAAAGTAGGTGAAGACAATAACTTAATTAGTTAGATGCATGTATTTATGTAATACAGAGCTTCAACATTTTATACATTTTGGCTGTTTCTTTGAACATTACATCCAAAAGACAGAGATGACCTTCTCACCTCTGTGACTATTGATGAAAATTTTCTTCTCCCCCGCCACATGTGCGTGATCATTTTGGTCACCGATGGTCACTGTCAGGGTGCTGGTCACTGTTTTTGCTGGACGGCCACTGTCGCTCATAATAATAGGAATGACGAACTCCTTCTGGCGCTCGCGGTCAAATGTCCTCAGAGCTGTCAGTGTCGCCGTACCATTTAGGTTGTCCTGGAGGTAGAAATCATTGCTGTGGCGATACTCGGGGGGGACAGTGAAGTGGAATGGCGGTCCATTCTCTGGAGAGTCACGGTCCACAGCTCGGAGGAGGGTCGACGTTTGGTTCAACCTTACTACCTAAACGAGGAGGGAGAGGAGAAAGGGTTGAGGCTTGATCTGGTTGGATTTTTTTCATCCATAACACCAATGAATACAAATACAAAAGATCGGACTATATCATATTAACTTAAGATGTAACCCAGTCAAGCCTACCTGTGGTCCAGCAACATTCTCAAAGACTATTGGGGAGTATGCCGCCTCAAACTCTGGTCCGTTATCATTTACATCCAACAGAGGCAGCTGTACTGTGGCGCTGCCTGTTAGAGGTGGAACCCCATGATCGGTTGCTATGACAACCAAGTGATGCTGGGGTATCCCTTCCCGATCCAGAGGCCGGGCCACAGAGAGCACACCGGATTGGTCAATGGTGAACAGTCCCTCAGGATCTGAGTCCTCTGATAGGCTATAGGTGATGTCGCAATTCTGTCCTGAATCAGAGTCACTGGCCACTAAACGGGCCACACTGGTTCCCACGGTGATGTCCTCAGGTAGTGGGGCCAGAGACAGGAAGTGTGGAATGAATACAGGAGCATGGTCGTTATAGTCCTCCACCTCCACCACACAGTGGAGAAGGCTGGAGAAGTCCAGGTCTTCAACCTGAAAGAGGAACCCCAGACAGTCTCACATGTCATGCAAGTGCAGTTTAGGTAAGATTTAAAGCAAAAATGTATTAGCCAAAATAAGGCTGGGCTGCACCCTACAGTAATAGTTATTAGTTGTAATTCTTGCCAGACAGATTTCTGATGTTGTGCCTAGTCAGAAGTTGGAATTTCCACCAACAGCCAAATACAACTATTACAGTTTATTAACAGTTGTGATCAACCCTGTTATCAGTGTTTTGTGTTCTTTTTACACTTGTGGCTATAAAGCAATATCACACCATCCGTGTGTGCACAAGGGTTATTTTTGGTTATTTTCCAGCAGCTCCCTCTCACTGCCACCAATATGAAACGTTTCCTTTAAAGTTCCTGTCTGAGACTGACATATGACACCTTCTGTTTGACTGGCTTTATAGCATTTTCTTCACCTTGAAATTCTTTGTCTTAGAATTTGATGGAAGGGCTGGCAGGTTGGTGTGAGGGATTTATGAGCACTGAAGAAAAACAAATAACTCTGAGATCAATGCTTACGGAATCTCCCAAAACCTTTTTTCTATTTTTAACATCAGTACGAACTATTCTCAAAACTTTCCAGGAACATCACTGTATGTGAATGTGCCCAAACTTCAGATGCATACAAAAATCCATTTCATATGCAACAATTCAAAATCAGAAACCACAGCACTGTTCATCATATGGTTTCCGACAGTCTTGACCCAGACTATATTCCCTTCACACATGCTGCATTCACTGAAGGTTCCTTCTACAAAAGTGATATTAAACCCCATGAATTAGAGAGAGACATGGTACAGAAGCTGAATTAAAGTAATCTTCAATAGTGCAAGACTGTATGGTTGAACAGGGCTTTTGGAACAGCTTCCACATACCTTCAGTGTGAGGTTGAACTTCTGCTCGTTGTGTCGTTCATAGTCCAGGCGTTTCTTAAGCCTCAGGGTGCCATGCTGCTCCTGCTTGTGACTGACCATGTAGAACTTCTGCTCTTGGTCTCCAGCCACAACACTAAAGGTCAGCAGGGCATTTTCTCCAGTGTCTCTGTCCTCTGCAGCAAGCTCCAGGACCTTAGAACAAGCGATAACATCATGTGAACAATGTATAATAGGCTTTATCTCTTTGGGAATATTGGCTTCTTACATTTTTGATAAATTATTGATATTAAACACAAATTCCATAGATATTCTACACTTTCTAAAAATGGGAACTAGTTCAGAAGGTGCAGAGTAGAGTTGTGTGAATATACAGGACAACACGTGTTTACAAAGGCATTCAATGTGTCTTTTTAAATCTGCACTACTCAGTTTCTCACCATTACAAAAAGACAGCCCTGAGACAAGTCTAAGATATTACCAGCTAATCAAGTTGTTATGGCTAATATGTTAGCAAACAATAGCCTAGCAGACATAGATCAACGTGGGTATCCCACTGGAGTTTGACTGGCTACTTGATCAAGTCCACCATTCACTGCTTAGCCCCAAAAAAGCACTTAACTCACTGCTCAAGGCCGTGTGGGGTGGCTCTCTTAATACCTGCAGTTTGGCGTTGTTCCTCAGTCAGCAATGATTTTCAGCTTGAAAAAAGGGTTAATCTACCCTAGAATTCATAGCACATTAGTCCTACTTAAGATCAACCAGTCCCTTGTTTACTTGGGCTCTTTGCCACTCTGTGCTGGGCAGGTAGTAATTAAAGTAGTTAATGTGTTTTCAGATTTGCGAAAATAATGATAAACATGTTTTTGATGCAAGTTGCCTGTTCTCTTTCCTCCTTTTTCTTAAGCAGGTGCTTTCAGTCCATTATTGATTTGAGATGTCAGTGGATGCCATTGTTTTCATTCTTAATATTATATATAATGGAATCTTCTACTGAGAGGTGCACTTGCTGAAAATACAAGCTTTCCTGGGTTGAATGCAGACTGCTGACTTTTACTTCCTATTATATTTTTGGTATAACTCTGTTATGTGTTGTGTGTCTTCTGACCCACCTCTGCATTAGGCTCTGCATTCTCAGATATCCTTGCTAGGCAGGAGCGATCAGTGAATCTGGGAGCATGGTCGTTCACATCCTTGATTTGAATTGTAGCAGTTCCAGTTCCTGTCATCCCTCCTCCATCTTTGGCCTCCACAACGAGGAGGTAGGTCTCAACCTGCTCTCTGTCCAAACCACCCATGGCTACAGTGATGGTCCCTGTGGTGGGGTTTATAGTGAACATTTCAGAGAAGGTAGGCACTCCTCCCACCTCGATGCTAGTGGCGTCCAAACTACCCATAATCCTGTAAGAGAGCACAGCGTTCTGCCCGACAGCTGAGTCGTCCAGGTCGGTGGCCGTCATCTCCATCACAGACGTCCCCACTACAGAGTTCTCCGCCACATCTCCATGACAGCTGGGGGCACAGGTGAAGACAGGAGCATTGTCATTGATGTCCCACACATTGATGATGACATCGGTGAAGCCAGTCAGACCTTCACCGCCCTCGTCTGTGGCCAAGACGACAAAACGCCACACGGCGCGCTCCTCGCGGTCCAGAGTCCGTTGGGCATAGATCTTGCCTGTGACCTCATCAATTATGAATTCACTCTCTGCACCCTGACCATGGAGAGAGTAACGCAGGGCCTCCTGGTCAGCATCCTTATCTGGGTCAGATGCTGTTACCTACAACATCAAAGGCACAGCGAGACAGAGAGGGCGATGAGAGTGTAATCACTTTTTTTTACACTATTTAATTGCTGAAATGCTGCTGGTGTGAGGCGAAATCTTGACTGGAAGCACTTCACAACTGCTCTGTGCAGTTATGAAGGCTCCGGTAGGTAAAACTGGCAAAGACCCAACCTCTTCAACCTCAACCCCCACCTATCCTGCCTCTCTTCTTCTGTATGCTCTCGCTCACTCATCCTCATCACATCAGCAGCAATTACACCCTGGGCAGGCCAAAGATGTTTCAATTTAGCACAGTAATTGAAGTGTGATGTAGAGCCAAAATGAACTTGTGTTCGTTTAGAAGAGTAAGAAATGTGCACTTAAATAGGTAGCGAGGGAAGAGAGCACCAGCCTTACTATGAATGACTTTCAAGTAGTCAAAAACAGTATTTTGAAGTCATGACAATACATAAATCAAGAAGTGACATTACAGGTGGTTGCCATAAGGAGTAGAGAACACATAACAGGAAATGCAGTTTGAATGCAGAGTGGTTATATTCATGCAGAAAGAACTGTTGTTGCATTCACTCTCTTCTTCAAAAGTATTTTGTCAAAATATTCAAAGTTAGTTATTAATCTAGATGTGTGCTAAACACACAAGTTAAAATGTCCGTTTCAATATTCAATAGAATAATTGCTTATAAAATACAAAGCTTCAGGGTTAAAGCCTGAATGATCTCACAATGGAGCACATACAGTAAATTTATAGTTTATATAATATATGTGTGAATGTATACACACATACAGTGTATATATATATCGTGTGTGTGTACACACAATTATATAAAATCAATTTCCAAAAAAGACCTACCCCTCAGAACTAAATAATGGTGACTTCAATCTCAATAAGGTTCTGCTAACTTTTAAAGAATATTGAACGCCTAAGAAAATGGGTGTTGCACTGCATGGGTACTGGAACCCTGTAAAAGGCTGTAAAAATATGCACTTGATACATATGCATATTACCATGCAGAAAGACCGTGGCTAAAACTACATGTCTCAGGTAAAAAGCCAGCATTCCCACCAGTTGATGATCCATGTTCAATAGAAGACAAATAAAGAAGCAGAATTGTCCTTGAATATATAATATAATAATACATAACTAGTTTGTCATAGTTGTATACAAGTATTATAAGGAAAAATATAATGATCAGACTTGTCTTCCATTCTAGCAAACATAATTGTCATGCAAGACAGGTTCAGTTTATGCTTTAGTGAGTGGCCAATGACGTGAATACACAGACAATACGCTAAGTAAACAGATGATTGCAAAAAGCTGTATCATATAGCTGAATAATGATTGGGCTGTACCTGTAACACAAACACCGGTGAGCCATCCAGCTCCTCTGTTACGCTCCCGTAGTACTCGTTAACGGTAAACACTGGAGCCTCGTCATTCTTGTTAACCACGTTCACCGTCACAGTCGTGTAATCCTCCCACTTCCCATCTGAAGCCAGGACATGAAGCTTGTACCTGAGTAAAAGTTTCACATTCATCAGGGCTTTCTCAAAATAACTAACTTGAAATGTTCTTAAACACTTAAACTATTGAGGTGTAGTTGATTTAAGGTATTAGAAGTTGAATTTAATATAGTGCAAAGGCAAAGAAATGAACAAGTAATACAACAAGGAAAAATAACATTATATGTTTTATATAAAATCCTTCGATAAGCATTTACTGGAGTGAAAAAGCATTCTTCCCTGGATTGTGTCCCTACCTTTTGTTCTGTTCATAGTCCAGAGGCTGAGCAATAAAGATAGTGCCCACCTCTGGTTCCACATCAAACACCCCTCCCGTATTTCCTGATGTGATCTGGTAGCGTAGCTTAGCGTTTCCACCTGTAGATCGGGAGAAGGCGAAGATGATGAATGAACAATGACAGTTTGAATAAATTACAGTAACTATTGGAACACCAGAGTATAGCAAGTCTTGTTGGAGTCATGGAATAGGAGCGTATCTCTTGCATTTGTACCATGAAAGAGCTTTGTTAAAACCTGATCCCCCATGGATTGGAAGTACCCATCTAGTCCATTGCTGTCCGTTTCTGCCATTCCATCAATATGTCTCCCTTAACTGAGATAGATATCATCAGCCCACTTGAGCTGGCAGACTGGAATCAGATATTGAGTCTTTAGTGTGTTCTGATTGTTTGAATCTTTAAACAACAGGCAGCCTCTGCCCTTACAAAGGAGATTACTATACCTGCTGCATTAGAATTGCATCTTCATTACAAGAAATCTATGAAGAATGAAAGTCAGATATTTTAGAGCCATGGCCAGAAAAAACTAAAGCCTGTCCAATAATTTGCAATGGATGTCTATACCTGTTGTGCTGAAGAAAAAACCTCACTGAAGCTTTTTCTGTTTGGTAATTTCACACAATCCATGCTCTCAAACCACATCATCTCTTCAATTTAAGTTAAGTAGCGGACACATTGCAAACACAGATTCAAGAGCTGATACATTTCATAGTCTTTGACTACGTTTCTATGACAATACATTTAACAATAACAACCATGAGGTGACAATACACACATACCATACATACATAATATAATCACAACATTTTCTGAATACAATTCACCCAAAGAATTTACACCAACATGTATTTGAATTATTTGTTTGACGCCAGTATGTTTAATTCCATAGAAAATGTTAGAATTAAAAAGTCATTATGAATTATTATATGTACATTATGAATCAATTTGATGTTTAAAAAAAGTATGGAGCACAAAAGTATTATATTTATAACATCTGTTGGGTAATGTGGGCTTAAATATAACATAAATACTTGCCAAATGTCATCTCATCTGCTACTAAAGCTGTGTCTAAGCAATTGTAGCAGTTCTGCCTTTATAGCCATCAAAAGCTTATAATGACATTTAAATTGTTCTTTCATGGTTTACTATGGATTCCAAGCCAAAACACTTAGGTACTGAATCTATTCTAGGTCTTAAAGAGACAAAAGAATGAAATAAAAAATGCATTAGCAGGCTCCCCCTAATACAATCTCAATTATATTCAGTGCACTTTCAGTGGGGTGTTTCCTGTCTGACACTTGAAAGGGTCACCCATGTAATTGTTGTTATCATTATTGATTTTATTGTTATTGTATTACCTTCCTGTGTCAGAGGAGGCCATTGGTAGAACATGAGATATCTGATGGCTATAGCCATAGACTGTACATAAATAAGGATGACAAGGCAGCTCCTCAAAAGTGAAGCCAAAAAATCTCAACCGTCCCCTGGTGGCTGGCTGCATTATATGTCATAAACCCCACCCCCTCCATGTTAGCAGATGGGACATTGGCCAATCTGAAAAAAAATCAAATTTAATGTGACTTGATTGTGGTACTAAGTTCTCTTTAGAGTTGAAGATGAATAATGTCCATGTCTGTGTTCTATTATAAAATCCTGGTGTCAGCTTGTGTCAAACAGTCCTGAAGAACTCCTACTTTGCAGCCCAGAATAAAATGATTTTTACAAATGATCTAGCATCTTTCATTCCAGGTACAAGTACAAATTAACTTATTAGCAGAGGACAGTGACTGAATTCAATTTGATGGCGTTTATATCGACACAGAGGGATTTAGATATTCAGTACCATTTACAGAACAATTCTTATGGTTTCCTGCACACATGTACAACACAAGTAAAGCACCTTTATTCTGTCTGCCATATATCAGTAAAATGACAACAATGCTTTAACACCACTGAAATGCAATGGTTTTTCATTGGATAATTAATACTCCATTGGTCCAAGATATTTAAAATCATATTGCTGTGAAGTCTCCCCTCCCCTCATCTCTGAAGTTCTCTCCCTACCTCACTTAATAATCTCTTTTCTTTATAAGCTCTGCAAAGCATTTTTAATAAAGTCTATTACATGCTGATCAACAAAATTTTCCCCCTCAATGCAATTACTGGTAAAGCCAAAATCTGCATCTCAATCACCGCTGCATCCACCACCCCTCATGTTAATATGAAAGGGAATGGAGAAACCTCTGAAGACGAGATGCGATTCACAGCTTATTAGCAAGATGAAAGTCAAGGAAGGAGACAGGAGAATGCACTAATCCAGATCGTTTTGTACCGTCTGTCTGTTGGCATTTTAAATGAGACATTAGGGGATATATGCAATTGCATCCCTTCTTCTCAGTTGCTCCTTTCTCTGTTGTTTTTTCTAGTTGTCTCAATCTCTTAAGTATTTAGAAAACTGCTGAGACCCAAAGGACAGAAGAATCAAGCACAAGAAGTAATAGAACGGTTAAAATAAACAAACAAAGAGAGAGAAAATGAATGTTTTTGTCCCAGTTGTACCAATTTCAAAACTCTTTTCATCTCCCTGGATACTGTACTTTACTAAAACTGGAGTATACAGTCAATACAGTAGGGATGGAAGGACACACACACACACACACACACGCACACACAAACTCACAGATGTCACTAATACCAAAGATCTCATGCACTTCCTAAATGGAGTTTGGAGAAAGATCTTGTGTACTCACAGATAAGTAAGCGGATACCCTGATACCAACACACCACTGCATAAGAACAGGACACTTTTGCTATGCTGCTGACATGGATTAAATGTTCTCTTGCGTAATTTAAATATGCAACATAGGAACAGCCTTCTTACAGCCAACATTAGAGGGTAACACTTACTGATTTATAATCTCATGCTGAACAGCTATGATATGATAGCAGTAGTTCCCAACAGACAGGCCGAGGGTGCCTCGAAATTTATTTTAGTTTTACTACACATTTTTAAAACTACACATTTAAAGAGTACGTTTTTAAACTGTATGTTGTACATCACCATGTTACATATGCAATAAATAGCAACTATCAGAACAAGCAACTAAATTATTTGTTACTGGAAAAAGAGAATCAAAGAAATGTTGATACATGAGACGACTGATCCTGAGATGGCCAAGGGAACTAAAAACAGACCAAGCAGAAGCTTTTTGAGCTTACAACTTTTGTGGAGAGGGAAAGCTAGATTGCCCACACTTGAATGCCTCATGAGCTTGAAAAATCAGATGCAGCAATGGTACCAAGAAATCCCAAGAGACATCTCGGGACAAGGCATGAAGAGGTGCCATGGTTTAAGAAATGTTTGGGAATCATTTCTTCAGAGGAATACGCCTTTGAAAATATCAAATGCTCCTCTCTTATAGGCTGGAAAGGTATCTCTGAAACTCTCTACAGCATAAGTCAATACATTACTTATATGTTGCTTATATTGGTTTATTGGCAAAGTAAGGATTGATTGGAACATACTGAGCTGTTGAGTGGAACATGGCAGGAGTGGACACCCTGATGCGTTTTTCTTTTCTTTGTTTGTTTTTTTCTGGACAAAACTCTAGGTCGTCATTTGAACACTGACAGTGGACAGCTGAAGTCCTCCTTAAAGACGCAAGCCACCATTTCAGTCTACAGGAGGTGAGATTTAGCTGCTGAAAAGGTTTTCATTGGATTATTAATATGCTGCATGGTAGCACATTCCTAAATATCTATGAAGATTTACTGAAATGAGATGTATTTTAATTCCAAAGCCAGTCTTGCTAATCTTTGCTTTCAGTAGAGTCAATAAAAAGGCTACAGGCTGAGGCCTCAGGTTTGGCATCTGGAAATATCCAAACCTTCTACACCTTCAAATTCTGCTTTTGCTTCTCTCACTCTGCGTACGAGCATTTTACCTGCTTCTGTATTTTCAAGACAATTAACGTATCACTAGCTGTGGCTCTGTGTGTGTGTGTGTGTGTGTGTGTGTAAAGTACAGACACCAAGGCCAGACACACGCTGTGTTTAGAGATGCATTTGTAAAGACTTTCATGAGCTGATATCAGCACTGAGTATCGCTACTTACTTACGTGTGCTGAAATTTAAAGATTATTTCTCTGAGGGTCATTTTGACAAATTCTGGACAGAAAATGAGAGATAATGAGACCTTTCTGAATCAGGATATTGATTGGCCTGGGCTTTCAAACAGGATTCTCAACAACTTGCTTACAGACAGAATTCATTTAGTTTTTTCGCTAAGCTAAACCACTAACAGCAGAAAATACATTACATTAAATATATTCCCAGGCTCTTTCTGGGTGAAATAAAATTGGTTTGAACCATGATGACAGCTCAAAGTGTAGGTACCCTTTTCAAACCGACACTGACATTCAATTCCTCTCTCCTGTTTTACACAGAGGTGTTGCTTCACTATCGGGACGAGTACTATTTTCATATGTGAAACATAACATGCACGTAATGGTCCCCAGCTGTGCACCATTTGATCCAACTTAAAAGGTATAAGGCTGTGTCTGATAGTTTAAGGTTAAAATTTGTACCAATTCAGCCTGAGCTAAAGGTGCAGTTATTATTCAGTTAAAGTAGCAAACTAAAGCACCTGGATGGTAGAAAAAGCACTTGTCCACCACCACAGAGACACACGTTCAATCCCAAGTGGTGTTTCCAGCTTGGCCCCATTAATTCAATTTGTAACATGAGCAATAATGGGTCCATGCAGTTTAAAGTTAAAACGTCATCTTTCTCACAAACACACACACACACACACACACACACACACACACACACACACACTGTAATTCTAAACTTGTGAGGACCTTCATTTTCTTTCCTTACCTAAACCTGATTCTAACCTGAGCCTTAAAACCAGGTCTGAACCCTCAAACAGCTCTTTGAAGGTCTGTCAGAAAGCGATGACCGGCCCAATATGTCCTCACTTTCCAAAAACGTCCTTACTCCCAAGGTCTACTCAAATTGGTTCTCACAAAGATAGTAGTACAAGGGCGCACACACACCCACACCTATGTTCTACTTTTGCTAGAATGCCAGATGTAAATCAAGGCAGATGCACTTTGTTTTGCAAGAGTAATGTTTTGGGCATTTTTCACAGAATGCTGCTGAATCATTACGTGATTACTGTACTTCTCATTTGAATGTTTGCACTCCCTTGGAATTCATTTAATATATAGAAGAAGAGTAAGTGAGCAAATACTCTTGAAACTATGGCTAACTAAACCATTCATCATAGGACACAGGTAGTAAGCTTATACATGCTGTAAGCAGTGGCAGCCATACCATTTCAAAACAAGAGATTATGTTTGCACCAAATAAAACCATAGAATACAGCAAGATACAATTTGAAATTGAAATACTACTACTTTATAAAAAATATATATATTAATACTTGGTATTATTAAGTTTATTCATTTTCTAAGACAGACCATTTAGATTTTTGAACATCCATCCCAAAATCTGACTAGAAAACTAAAAACCTTTTCTGAGTCACAACTGATACACCTTAACAAGTTAGTTAGTTGGATGTTTTCAATATTCACACCAAGCAAGTGCAAAGTGTAAAGTATTGCCTGTTTTAGCCTTTACAATGGGCAGAAAAGCTCAACTGCTTTAGCTAAAAAAACAGTTAAAAGGGCTTTTTAACCTCTTGTAGCTTGTTTTAGCCCATGATATGGTTTCAACCTACTCCACTAATCAGCAGGGGGCTTTGATGCGTCAACAAATGTAGCAATGCAGAGGAGAAGACTGCTAACTAGTAAACATGGATGTAAACAGTGCAGTCCCCCCAAGTTGGCTTTGCTAATGTTTTATGAGGAAACATGTTTATTAGACCTCAAGGACACACACAATGCATTTGGTGAGTGACACTAAGAAAACTATAACGCTATTGTATTTGCTGTCTTACCACTCAGGAAACCCCATATGCAACTAATTCCAGCTTAAAGCCTCTGATTAGACCCAAAATATCAGATAGACAAAGTTAATGACTGGCAGGTGAAAATCTAGGAGCTAAAGACCAATATATTTTTTCTCAAGAGTTGGTGGAGACAAAAGTAGAGTAAATATTGCACATTCATCATGTTGACAGAAACATGACTCCAAATCAATGCTAATGTTGATCTATGTTGGCTGGAGTGTAAGTAGGCAGCTGTTAGCCATAACAACTGCATTTATCCAGTCAACACTACATGGTGGTCTCTATGTATCTCTTAAATTGCTTTGGTTGTTACCCTTAGTGTCCAAACATCAATACAAATTGTGTTAAATATCTAAAAAGAGAAAGTTCACAATACCTTTTTCCAATTTGCAGTAGTCTTTAACTCAAGCAAGTGCACCAACTCTGTTTTGATGGCTAAATAAAGAGCCACCATCCCTACTTCCCCGAGTCTTCTCTGCTCTGTTGAAGTGGAAACATTTTTTGTTGACTTTTATTCAGCTGTATCGTGATGTCTGTTGCAGTCACCCCTCTGTTACGTAAGTCCTAGTCACTTACAATGAGCAATTCTCATTTGATTTTGTTGTTGATCTGTAACTACCAGACCTTTTCCAATCAAAGTCCTACCTAGTTTCTAGATGCCTTTTGATAGTGTAAGCCACAGTGCTCAAAGGTACTCTGTGAGAGACTCATTTCATTCCTCAGAGTAATAATGGTCTTGTCTTTCCTTGTCGTGAGCTGACATTTGCCTCTGGCCATGACCGATGAGTGTCTCTGCATGTTCCACCACAGACCTAATTCTTTTTATTTGGCAAGCTTTCAGACCCTAACAAGGCCTCTTAATTAGTGCTTTATTAAAGGCAAGTGCATTGCAAAGGTCAACCTGTTAGGCCTATGTAACAATTCTAAATAGAAAAATACCTTACTTAATAAATTCTATCTGCTTTCAAAACCTTAAGGTGTGTAGCTAACCCTAACCCTAGCTCTATTCATAAAAACTGAATGGACTGTCTTAGGTTAGGTGAGATTCGTAGGTATTCAGTACATGCCTGCTGCTCAGTTGCATCTATGGTTTTCATATGATTTTACTGGCTAAATTAACCACTCTTAACAGTTCCCTTTTACATCTGACATCCAAGTGTCCATCACACATGATCATCTTAAAGACCATAGACCAAATGAAAAGCATATGCACCCTTAAGATAGGTTTCCCCCAAGATTATAGTTCATCATACTGTCATACTCTATGAAGTGCTACCATGTGGAAGCACACATTGACTGAATGTGGACATTGCTAGTAGCACTCATCAATTTGACTAAACTGAGCCACACTTTCTTTAACTTGGGCTAAAATCAGTTGGGTCATTTTAAAATGTTTCCCAAGGACAACAAGATGGAAAAATAATGAAAAACACCAGCCATGTTCAAAGACTCCAGGGACATCTACCAACAGCAGTGGCCTTCTTCTCAATGCCTACAGGTGTGTGACATCTTTACAGTAACGTGGCTCTCCGTAGGCACAGACAACAAGTGCAAACGCTGTCCAGGCATACACGACCAGGAAGTATTTATTACAATGTTTGACTAAAATGAAAAAAAAAAATTTTTAAAGCCCAAAATGGTGAAAGTACACATTTCAATACTTGTCAGCCTCTTTCTTTGCCTTACATCGAGAGGTTTTATTGAATGGGTTCTTCTGTAGCGGGTGATTCAAGCTCACATATTGCTGCGTTTTTCATGACTTCAAGACATGTTTTGTAGTGCAAATCTCTTTTTTTCACCTCAAAGTAAAAAAGGTTCAGACAACAGCAGTGAAGTAAAAAGTGAAAGTTTTTCTTGAGTGAGGGAAAAGAGAACCCCATTCCAAGAAACACACACACACATTCACATATAGATATTCCTTTATCCATACCACCCACCTTCGTCCTCATCAATGGCACTGACAGTGAGTATGGCGAAGCCTACGTCAGCATCCTCATCCACATCAACTTCATAGGATGCCTGTGCAAACGCTGGCTTGTTATCGTTCACGTCACTGATAAAAACGCGAACATATGCTGTGTCTGAAAATAAAAAGATAAGGAGTGAGAGACACAGAGACAGAGAGAGAGAGAAAGAAAGAGGAGAAAGGTGATTATAAACATGAGGTTGTTCTTATTCTGTCAACGTGAACATGAACATCTGTCTCTCTCCTTGGATAGCAACAATGTACTCACTTTTCAACAGCATGCACACGCGTTCACAGATACAGATCGGGAAGTAGACATCTCTTTGTGGGCACAGGCAGAAACAAAAATAACATCTTTTCTTTCTCTTCCATCCACACTTGTCTACCACTTTTCTATATTATATATACTATATTATCTGTCATCTGTCTCCACTATTTCTGTCTAGTTTACCATTAAATCCAGCTGTTTCCTTTTTCCTTCAGCATCCACCCGCAGGCTGAAGCGAAGTACAAAGCACCCTGGGGGCATTCAATGTGAGGCTCGGTCGTTGAGCAACCCAACATACTACACCTCCTTTTATATCGTATCAAAATGAGCATAATTTGCAATACACGCTTCAAGATGAGATAAAGTATTTAAGCCACGGTGGAAGAGATGGTATCCAGTTCATGGCACAGATAGCAAACCAATGCAGCCCTTGGAGCTATAACAAAACAAGTCGCAGATGCCAGGGCTTTGTACGTGTTCAGAATCTGTCAGAGAGAGAGAGAGGTGGGGAGGGACTGAGGAAGAAAACAAAGTGCAGAAGCAGATGTAGCAGCGATCCCCTCATCCTCCCTCTCGTCTGTTAATGCTGCCCGCTCATCCATGTTTTCACACTTCTGCAGACATATATGTGTAAATATCACACCCCCAACCCCACGTCACACACTAGCTTGTAAGAAGCAGCAGAGCTTGTTTACTGTATGTGAAAACGGGGTTTATCAAGGTTATTTTTGTGACCACTTAACAACATTATTCTGTTTCTAGTCTGCAACATATCTTGGTGCAAAGTTAAATACAGCAAACCTCTCTTGTACATAATTCAAATATGTTTCCCCGATGACACACCAGGGTTGCACTTGGGAGCTTTTTTTGAGAGCAGGAGTGATGTTTTGGTCAATGTGTTGTGCATAAAAATGCATGTGACCAAAGTTGTGTGATTAGAGGGTTGTTAGAAGAATTATTAAGGAATAGCTCTTTAGCTCTTGAACAGAACACGAGATAAAGAAGAAAGAGAAAAATATTGGAAGCACAATTAAATAAGAGACAGAAAAAAACAAACTCATAAAATAAAAAGCAAACCCACTAATAACAGTAGAGACATCTGGACTGATCCACTCTGGGGCTTTTCTTAAAACCCGACCCTCCTCACTCCCACTCCATCACACGGTGTAACTCATGGTTTGTAGGCACTCTCACAGCTGAATGAACTAGTGTAGCGTAAAAATACAGCCGCAAGCTTCGGGACGAACTTCCCTCTCTCTGCTGGAAAGAGGAAATGTGGCAACTTTTCATAATGGTTTTGTATCAGCATCTTTCAAACCGTTGCCATGATCTATTCACGTTCGCATGCAACTTATATTTGTACAGAACGTCTTCCGTGACGAACACAACATGGCGTTGCACATAGTCAGTAAGTCTGCATCCATGTAGACTATCGATGTAGAAAATGAAAGAATATGGTTGGCATAATATTATTCCGTGCTAGATTTTTCCTTCATTGTCTGTATTAGGGCATATCACACTGGAGTAAGGGCCTCATTATCGCAGCCAATTATCGCTAGATTTTAAACTACTTAAATACGGTCATGGAAATGGGGTAAATTATTATGGAAAGG
>JAVQJL010005489.1:0-15610 GCA_036024295.1 Nannoperca obscura
TATGTTGTTTTGGTTGTGTTGTGTTTGTGTTTGGTTTTTGTGTTTTGTTTTTTTTGTTTTTTTTTTGTGTGGTGGTGGTGTGTGGGTTTGGGGGGGGGGGGGGGGGCGCGGGCCCCCCCCCCCATGGACTGGGATGAGGTGTATTTACAGACCTCATTAATATCTCCCTGCCCTGTGTGGTCACATTGTTGGAGTTAGACATCATCAGTCAGATCAGGGAGACCGATGTTTAGTGGCAATAATAATGACCTAAATCTCTTTTAGTGTTTTTAAAACTGTCCTTTCAATTTATGCTCATAACTACAAACAAAACATCAGCAGACTGCTTGCTGCTTGCTCAAATCTTGACTTTTTTGTCAAGTAACTCAGTCTTTGTATCTTCTAGTGTAAATAATGCTCTCTTAAACCTACGTAGACAAAGAAAGAGCACATTAGTTTTATATTTTTGCCAATTCTGAGCTTATTCTTTTAGTCAGTATCAAGTGTTATACATCATATGATTCAGAAGAACCTACTCCCATCATGCATTACCTGTGTGTAAGCATTTCTCGTAGGCTAATCCTTATCTGTGTCGGCTACCAGCAGTCAAGATCTGAATCGCTGTCATTTATCTTCTACGCTCGGTAAAGGGTTAAAGGCTCTGAAAACCTTTTTTTAAATTAGCATTAGCTGTTTAGCTGTTAAATGCTCCTCCAAGTTCACGAGCTAGTCACTAACTGTGTCTGTGTGCCATTTGGTGCTCGGCAGGTAGTGTACAGTGGGTTTTTCAGAGCTTTTCGGCTACAAACTGCTGCCTGATACTGGAAAGGAAATTGACTAGAGCAGAGCTTCTGGGCTGGAAAACCAAAACAATGTCGAAAGCCTAGATGAGGTTAAAAAGCTCTATACAGCTGCAGAGTTTGGTAATAATTATCTGTGGGTTTGACACTACAAGTGGCACTTGTCACATAACGCAATCATCTAACCCATTTTTGACATAAAAATTTGGATTTCTGCAGCTTAGTGTTGGGGATGTCTGCTCCAGCTGGTCATAAACTATTTTACAAATTAGGGACTGAATTTACTGAATCTAAGTCAGTCACTTAAAGCAACATTTTCTCTTGCTGAAAAATTAGGAGACACAATTAGGAGATAATAGTGATTGTAAAATCATAGTGTAACACTAACATAAGTGGAGGAGAGTCAGTGAATGGACTCAGAATTGACAATTGCACAGCAATATGTACCCAGTTTGCTAACTTTAGCTAACATTAGCCGCCATAAGCTACTGGTCATACCAGACCAAGTAAGGCTGTACAACAAAGGCCCTAAGTGTGTTCAAATGTGCAAGGGTGATTTATTGCAAATCAACTATAATTGGAAGAATGTTGTATTTCAAAAGTTTCTGTTCTTTTAAAAGTTACATAAAGAAGTCTTACTTTAAAGCTTGACAGGAACATGACATTTATATATGACATTAGCGTGACTGTTTTTGGTCCAGGCCCTGGCAGGACAACTCACAATTTGTGCCCACTCAATAACAGGTGCCACTACTATTCTCAGTATACACTGCTCCATCATGATCAGTCTTGCATGTTACAGCAGAGCACTCGATCAGTCCCTGGGTGTGATTTTGCCATTTAAAGACTACAGTTATCTTCCTCGGATCCTGAAATGACACATCTGCGTCTGATTCGCACGCTCTCAGCCTGGCATTGATACCTCGCCTTGAAAGAGGAGCTGTATATCAGCCTTTAATTTGGCATGAGTGAAACCGATCTGTTTAATCACCACACTTGGATGGCATGAAGTGTCAGAGCAATCAGCATTCGTGGAAACTAATAGCATTGAGCACATAACCGTGTCACTTCTTCTCCAGCCTGCACATGCCTTCATTTGGATTTACGCTGATAACCACCTGCATAAACTAGTGCTGAGTGCATAAAAAAACACATATATTCAAGAGGTAGTGCAACGGCTCATAAACAGTCTTTATTAATAGCCCACACTTTTAGATGTCAGTATTCCATTTGCACGGAAAGCAACCTGGAGGTTTTCTGGGTAGTTTGCCTCCAAAACACTGGCATGCTGTTCACTCCATAGCACAGATAGATAAACTTTCTCCTCTACCACCCAGCTATATATTTACCCTGGATTAGGTCATTTGTATCCTTACATTTTAGAGGCCTTTTTTTAGTAGAGAGGCTGAAAGTGAGAGAAGGCTCTGCCACCTCACTAAATAAAATACTAAAATTACATTACATTTAGCAGACGCTTTTATCCAAAGCAGCTTCCAAGTGAGGAGGTGATCAGGGGAATCTGGGGTCGAACCCACGACCTTATGGTTGATAGGCACACAGCTATACTTCTCAGCCACCACACCTCCTTATTAGGTGGACGATGTGACTTTATTTGTGACATTTTAGTATTTGTCTTGTTCAGATTGTTGTACAGTAACAGACAGGTGTGTGGTTGCTCTCCCCCATCGCAGCTCATATTCTACTTGTGTTGTTTGTTTATGTGGTAGTCATGAGTGGTGTGCCGTTCACATCCAAACACCCTGCATATGACATGGGGTTTTAATTATGAAAAGTTATAGCTACCTTTTTTACATGCACACTTTTTCAAATGTGTGCGCGCCTTTCTGACCACCTTCGTGTGGGTGTGGGTGTGTGTGTGTGTGTGGTTTACTCTTAAAGGTCCACATTCATCCAGTGAGGCCCAGTGGTGGCCAGGAGCTCGCAAAGGGTACAACAGAACACTTGTTGTGTGATTGGTCTTTGGGAGAGACGTTAAAAAAATGTCTTGGTCGAGAATCCAATTTCTGTATGCAACATTTAGTCCACCCTAAGCTTGGATTCTGATAGTACTGAGTCAATCATGAACAATTTGAATAAGGATTGGCCAAAAGCCTTAACCAAACTAGTGGTGTTTTTTTTAAGTGAATTTTTTTCAGCCTTAAAGAACCTTTATTGTCTTATTATTCATCCCTGCCACCAAGCCACAGGAAAAGAAGGAACACAACATATTTATTAATTAAATCTGCATGCCGACTATGCTATCATTATCGTGATTGATCAGATTAAGCTGACATCTCACTTAAAATGTTAACTTGTTTTGAAGTAGCTACAAAGTCCTAGTGTTCATACTTCAAAAAGCCCACTCCAAAAATTGCAGTTGGTCTCTTTTTTTCATTTACTTTAACAAGACAGATTTGTTATTGCAGCAGACATGTTGGTTGCCGCCACTTGCCATGTAGACCAAAAAAAACAAAAAACTGAAGGCAATCTGAATAAATCTAATTATTTACATGCACAAGGAAAATCAAAGATGCAGCAGAAAGCGAGGTGTTTTTAATCAGGTTGTGTTTACTCTATTAATGACCTTACTTAGATTAAAGCACATCACAATCACTGTAATTGTCTTGATGATGCAGCACATAATTACTCTCAAATTTTTGGGAAACTAGGACACTGAAAACCTCACACTGTGGCAAGCATCTTTGTAAAATACACACTTTTTATAGCTGGAAATTAAGTCCATGTAAAGTGGAGAGAATGTCTGTCAACAGAATCATCCATCTTGCTAGATTCAGTTTGCAAAGTCCCAACTGGGACATAACGTACCTTAACATAATTTTTTTATTTATGTATTGGAATTTTATTCTGCCTCAGGAAACATCACTTAACTTTATCTAAAATGTCTGGCTACATGCTGCCGTGTCAGCCTGCTGCAGCTATATCTTAATTTGGTCAGATTGTTCACAAGATGGCTGAACTCAGAGGCAGGGAAGGGAAAGCAGTAGAGGAGACGGATGGACAAAGGCAAGAGGAAAATAAACAAACGAGGAAAAGTAAGTAAGCAAGCCTGTGCTACTTTCCATTTTTAAAGCCAGGGGAAGATTTGAGCACACTGCAAGAAAATCTCTGCTTGTACTGGGTTGTAATTTATTATTTGTTCATAAAACAAGTGAAGCAATCTGCCTGCAAACATTACATACATGACTTCTTTGAGTCAAGTGACATTTTCTTTCCTAAAATATGTGGCACTGCATTGAGCATAGGGGAATTATCTGACCCTCTTCCCAGCTTTTTTTATAGCAAGTAAAATTCTGGAAGAAAGGACTGAATATGAAAAAATCAACAGTGTAAGACATTGTTGCAGTGCATATCACATGCATATTTCCCACAAACTTATGCATTATTCCAAAAAAATTGTTGCCTCAATCTTTAATCAGATTAAGATCAAATGATTCGAATGCATGCAAATCTAGCCGGCATGTTGTACACGATGCCTCCAAATTTACGGCTCCTCCAGTTTTCCATCATTGTTGCTGTTTTTACAAGATCACTTTTTCCCATTCTTCTTCCCCCAGGTCCCTCTAGGTTTGATTTGTATTATATCTTCTAAATCCGGAGCTTGCTACGATGGCATAACTCTTCATGATGGCTGGATTTGGGCTAAAGCTGTTGTCAGAACAGGATATCTTGCTAATGTGTTGAGCAGGCCCTGTCCCAGCACAGCACAAGAGAGGAAAAGAGAGAGTAGGTGGACGAGGAAGAGAAAAAGGAAGGAGAACAGAATAGAAAAGGAGACTTTAGAAAAACAATGGCAAAGAATTTATTGGGTTTAAAGTGGCAGCAGTGTAGAAGATGAATCTGTCTGAGATGTCGATGCTTTGATCTAAGCAGATTATATAAGGACAGTACGGCTGTTTCTTCTCCCTCCTTGTCTCTCTTTTCTTTCTCTCCTCCTCTCTTTCTCTCTCTCTGAGTGAGCAAGCTAGTTGGCCTGACAACCGTGCACAGCTGCACCCACAGCTGTGTGTCGGCCCACAGCAGACCCTGCTCTTTATCAGCTTGATTGGTCACATCTGGCGTCATTACTTCCACCTTGGGGTTGTCCAGCGTGGGGGAGGGTTGGGGGAGGAGGGGGAGGGTGCTGGTGGACAGGGGTGGGTCGAAGGTTGGAGTGGGCTCACGGGGGCTGTGGTACTGGATGGAAGGCTTTAGCTAAAAGCAACATGGCTCTGTTTATGTTTGCTGGCCGGGCCCCCGTTGTTTGTTTTTGCCCTCTGTGCCCTCAAGGTCTTTCAGCACACTTGGCCCGAAAATGGTTCAGTGCAACACTATTCCTTTACTTGGGGTCTGATACAGAGTGTTGGCCCGAAATTGCTAGTTGGTCAACTTGTTAAGTGAGAACACGGAGACTAAAAACTGTCTTTGGTCTTTGGTAGATATCCAGTGCTCCACGCTAACAATTTGGGTATCAAACCTCTATTCTATATCGAATCAAATGTATTAAATACAGCTTAGATCCAAAAATGCAAGTAATGCTTAGATTAGATTTGCACTCTTATTATTAACTAGATTTAAATCATTTAGACAAAATGTAAAACATATGACACAAAATGTATGGCTGACAACATTTACTATTTGTCCTTTTTTGTTAAATGAAAACATTTCTCAAAGTAAGATCGTAAAAAAAAATCGTATTGGTTGCAAAACTGGTATCGTGGCTGAATAGTATTTATAAAAAATAAAATAAAAAACTCAAATGATCCCTAGCCCTAGTTAAGCAATGAGAACACCAACACTGAAACATTTAACATTTGAGACGTCAGGCTTTTTTTTGTGAAATGAAAAAAAGGCTTTGTAGGAAAAACATGTTTATATTACTCAAAGTAAAGAATTGAAAAATGTATAGTTTTACTATTGGTACAGAAAGTCTTAATTTCCAATATCGATTTATACGATTGTATTGATACCAGTGCCATTATCAATTTTGCTACATTGAATCCCTTATTGATTATTGATACATTTTCTGTATATATAAAAAAGGTATGCCTATACAACACAACAGTTTTATTATCTCGGAGTCTGAACACAGTGTAGAAACAGAGGTATCCATGTGTGCAAAAGCACCACTGTTTAACTGCGGTTTAATTTGGAACCATGTTGCATAAAAATACTTTTCAGCATATTGCTGGTGTTTCCACCCTCACTTGAAATGATCACTTTACAGTCATTGCAACTAGCACTGTTGTCATCTTTCTTCATGGAACGAAGCCACGCTTTGGACCATTTCTTCCTCTCCGCCATGACTCCTTCTTGCAAGTTTCCAGCCGTGTAAATGCATGAGTTTGACGTCATTGTTTTGCAGTTGTCAGAAAAGCGTGCTGGCATCGATTAAAGGAACTGATAAGCTTGGAGGCATACGATTATGAGGATGAAAAGCTGGCATCGATTGTCTGGACTTTTTTGCAGATTATAGACTGTGTTTTTTATGTCTGCTTCTCTTTAGACGTCAAGCCTGACATTCGAGAAGTCTTTTGATAAATGGGATTTGTAGCAAAAACAAACTGCAAGACTAAAATTGCCTTAAAAAAAAAAAAAAATTGTATCACCTCTGTGAATATATTGGTCTGCAGCTAAGAGTATTGAAAACGTTCTAGTACCTGGCCAGATTCATAGTCTTGTTTAGTTATTCTTCGATTAAATAGACCCTAAAGACAGTTTTCTGCGAGGGACTGGTAACATTTTGATGAAATATGGTGCAAGAATAACAATAGCAAGAGAGTACTTGCTTTGTTTATGTGGGAAATAACTTTCCTTTGACATAATCCTCTGACATAGACTTCTCTCATCTCTCTCACACAAGAGTTTCTTCATTTCTGGAGAAGCCTCACCATACCTCACACCCTTTGAGGCACAGAAGTTTTATTTTCCATCATCTCCATTTCCTTTTTTCCCCCCTGTACCACTTGTAGTTGAACTCAGCCCCCGTGGTGAACTGCCAGCAGCTTGCCGCTACCACAGAGCACACTGGAAGTCGCTGTCATTTCCAAGCTGCCCAGAAGCAGTAAAAACAAAATCAGTGACAAATACGTTCAAGACAGTTGCACACACGCAGAGTAGTGTGTTACATGGAGGCTAAGTAACAAAGGGTTTTTAAGCCTCTGAATGCTGCGTAGCCAGTGCTAATTCTCTGCACATGTGCTGAGTAGTATCCCTCTGGCTCCTCTGCAGTCGTGTTGTGATCCAGATGCAGATACAAAGCTCTGAACTGAGCTGACCTCTCTGTGGCACAAGGATCTGCATCAGGGACTTGTGCCTGACGCTGTGATCACTGTGAAAGTGTTACTGGCAAGGAGCAGCGCCGATGACGACGTGCTGTATGGGCTAAAATACGCCACCCACACAAATGGTGACTGTACATCAGTTGTCATGACTGGATAAGGTGGTGAGTGAAAAGGACAGTTGTTCTGTCTCTAAATCTCTTTCTCTTTTCTCTGGAGGACATGAAGTGTAGCCCCCCACCCCCACCCCACCTCAGAGGAACCAGTTTCCTGCCATGCCTCCATGCTGAAACCAGATCCCAGCGTTGCTCAGGCCTTGTTTTTCTTGGCAAGGGCCGCACACAGACACTTCCACACAACTGAGGCTCCCCGACCTTTTCTACCCACCATCACTACCTCTCTTTCTTCCCCTCGCTCTTTCTCTCCATCTCTTCTCTCATCTTCATAAATTTACAAGGAAACAAAGCCTTTATCTGCTTTCCCCCTAAACCAATTTTCACATTACCAGAGTGTACATGTTTGACAAATATAGCGATGGCTCACAAAGGCAAAGTGTTGCAAGTTGTGATGAGGATAGATGCTAGACTTGCATGTTTCTCCAGCCATTTTGGGGCTGTAATTTGAGCCCAACTCATTCAGCCAGCACATATTTTACTGACATTTAAACATCTCCAGATGTAATTTGAAAAAGGTCCAAACAAATGCCTCATGAGGCTTTTAAGATGATACTTTTTCTCTCTGTAACAGGCTGATGCATCATGTTTTCGCGATATGTTTTACAGGAAAGTTGCTCTGACTGAAAAAACCCAAAACTCCTCAAAGGCTTGTCTTTGTCGAGCAGGGCAGCATTCCACTGAGATCATGCACAGGATTTTTTTTTCCCTCCAGTTTGGAGCTTCGCTATCCCCTCGGCTTGACAGAATGCAAGTGATGCAAAGTAAGCGTATTGTTTTCCAGCGCAGCTCTGCGGCTTGTGGGAACAGGGTTGTAAAGAGCGTTTGAATGACAGAAGCGTGCACTCTGGTCAGCCTGCTCATTGTCGTCTGCTGTTTACATGCCTTTGGCCCTCACACCACTGCCATGGCCTGAGGCAGTTTAACTGCAAGCCCATGAGTTAGTGCTGTTGAAAAGGTGCTCTGTCCCAGAGCCCAGCGGTGTAAAGGAGCGCTGAGTGTGTGTGCTTTTCATGGATGGGTACACAAGCCCCCCCTCCGTCTGTCTACTTGTGTTTGTATGGTTATGTGTGTGTACGCACATATGTAGGTGGGGGTTGGGGGAGTGCTACAACAACAAACTGGACTCATCAGTGACATTAAACAGTCCCATATTTCAGGAAGAAGGCAAACAGAACTGGCTGTTGCTCTGCATTTGCAGGTATTACAAGTGCATAGAAGCTAGCTGAGCACTTCAAGGAAGCACCCTTCCCAGAAGGACTTTAAATTCAGAATCAAAGTCATTGATGTGAGGTTTAGTTATCTCAGGCTATTAACTCTCCACCTCCCTCTGTCCTTCTTCCCCTCTTACCTACAGCACAGCACAAATGAAACCCATATGACAATCACACAGGCATTGTGAGTTACTGAATCAAAAAATTACCCTTGGATTTCCATCTATTCCTCAATCAACATTTTCCACTGAGCTGCTAGTGTGTTCTAGCGAGATTGGTGGAGGAGAAAGAGAGAAGAGTCAAGGCTCCTCCTCGGTTGTTCCACATCACCACTCTTCCCACCCCAGCCGATGGCATTATCAAACAATTATAGCTGTTTAAATACACAGGCATGCCTTGTAATGTAGCCGACATACACTGACCACATGCCCCTTCCATCCCCCCGCCCGCCTTACCGGAGCCATCACGTGTTCGTCCCTCTACTCATTATGCAAGGCTACAGCTGAACCCCCCCCCCTTCTCTGCATTTTTTTGTCTGTGCGCCCTAATTTGATTTTGGACTCAGCGGATGTTACAACTTGATCTTTGCACGTCACAGTGTGTTGTTGTTGTTGTTGCGCATTGTAAAATGTTTTGCTGCTCTCTCTTGTTTTCCCAGCTTTCCCATGGCTAGTAATTAGAGGCTTATGATGTGTGGGCTGAAAAAGGGGGGGAGAGGGGTGAGGTGAGTCGAGATGCGATGGTGGGGTTGCGGCAGGGGCTGTCTTCCACCCCCCCACCCCTGGTGTGCATCCCTCCAGCCAAGGCCATATTAAAAGCCTTTGCAACTTGCATTCAGATTCAATTAAAAGCTCCCCTTTGCGGCCACGGAGAAACAGCTGCAGAGACTCCACGCTGTCTGTTATCCTCAGTTGTTGTCGAGAAGGTCGCGGCTCGTCTCCCATCGGAGGATTACACCCACCCCCCTACCCCACCTCACCCACCCCCCGCACACATCCAGACACACACAAATTAGACACTGAGAGAGAACAGCTAAAATAGCGCGAGCCAAAACCACATCCAAATGTTTACACGAGAGGCGGAGTCCCTGTTTCATCGCTTCCTTATCACTACGGCATAATAAGGTGCAATTACAGAAAAAGATAGCAAAATGTGGACAACAAGCCAGCAAGACAAGGAAGTGAGTAATAGCTTGTAAACAGATACTCCCCGGCCCGTATTCTTTGATGGAAAGAGACCTGAATGAGCCCGTCCGCAATTATGCCTTATTTGCTGATTTGAATGCTGGTCATACTTTCCACATCTGAAGCTCTGATAAGACATCTCACTATTATCATCACCTCTGCTTGAACTGTTGTTTGCACACTGCAGAATCAGAACAGTTCCTTCGTTGTAGTATGTTTTTTTTTCTCTTAATTTTTCTGAGCAAACTCAAAGAAAACTGGCAGTGAAGCCCACCCTCTGTCTGTTTATATATACAGTGGAAATTTAGTTGGTGGTCTAGAACTTAAGAGTACAATGTATACAGTATGTTAAGATTTTGATTTGTAGGTGGGAAGTATGCTTGCAATTTTAAACCACAATTACTCAAAATGAGACACAAGACTTTAAACAACACAAATGTTCTAAAACACATATTTATCAGCCTTATACAAAACTTTTCGTAAGAGAAAAAGCTTTCATTTCAATTCATTGCTGCACACATTGTGAGTGGGGTACTTAAATCTCGAGAGTTTTGCATGCATCAAGTCAAGTTTAATGTTGGGTGGCCGCGTCCTCCTCCCTGAGAGGTGAGGGGAAATGATAATGCGGTCAGCGATGGCTTCCACAAGTTACTCGCCGGGTGGCTGCGAGGGCGAGGGCCGGGGCGACGCGTCTCTGATCCAGCCTAAATTTAAACCTGTGGACAGACAAGTCTAGCCAGCGGCCAGCCTCATTCCAGCCGCTGGTCTTCCACGGCATGGAGAGAGAGACGGCCTCAGGCCTTTTAAGTCTGTCCTCCTACTCCTCTCACTCCCCTGCTCTCCTTCCCTTCACTCAACTGTTTTCTCCCTCGCTTTTCCTTTAAACTGCTGCTTTGAAATTATACTTTATGACTTAGGCTATGTTCTCCAGCCTCCAGACTCTCCAGAAGTGGGCGAAAAACGGTATATATTAGAGTACCTGGAGCATTGTTGAGGTGAAATCTAATGCGCCCGTGTGATTCACAAACTACTCAATCTTTTCAGGACTGTCTTTTGGCTTTGGAAAAACTGTCATTTTTAAGTAATTATCCACAACATTTTCCAACAAATACATCTGGCTTCTTTCAGCTGCTGATGGATCTAACACAACAGTGATTCAATTTGTACAAAAGCTGTTTTCGTTTGCTTTCATGAACACCTGGGAGGATGTTTCCTTGAAAAAAAACCCATCCTCAGGCACTGGAAGTGAGGCATTTTATGGTTTCAGCTGCAGCACAATTGGTTTGGAATACAAGTGAATAAAATACAAAGCAACAACAGTGATTGTCGCCAGGCCTGGTGAAAGAAAAGACCAAGAGAAAATCTAAGTAACAGACATGATAAGATGTACCAAAAAACCCCACCAACGATGCATGTGAAGACTTTACAATAAATCCTCTGTCATTAGCAAATGATTTGCAGCTTGTTTCTACATCTAGAATTTTGAGGAAATTGATAGTCATCTGACCTCAAACCATGTAGACAGAGACGTTGTACACGTGGTACAGGTTGTGCTGGACATACTTGTCTGGGGTTATGATAATAGTAGTTTGTTGTTCTGGAAAATGTTGGCTCACTCTCCCAGATGTACTTGCACAGCCTCTCCTTATCTCTGTGCTTTGGCTCCTCAAATCATGTAAAAGATGGGAGTTTTCGACGTCTCAACGGAAGATTGGAAAAAGTTCAAAAACATACACAGATGTTCACAGAACAGTCCTGTTATTATGCTACATTTTGTCTACTTGGTTTTATTGCCACACTGAGAATCAGTCTGCCGTTTCTGTGACAATGGAAAAAGAGCTTTGAGTGCGTATGCTTGCGTTTGCCTCACACTCTCGCATGCAGCAGATTGGAGCAGTGTCCCGCATGGCTTGTACCTTCCAGGGCTGAGCTAAGCCGGCGAAGACGAATCAGCTGGGAGCTAAACGGACCTCATAAGCCGGACCGCTCCGAGACAAGATATGCTTCAATTCTATCTCCTTCTATCTTCCTTCCCTCCTTCCTTCTATCCGTCCTTCCTTTCATCCCATTCGTTCTGTCCTGTCCTCTTCTCTCTCTCTCTCTCTGTCTGTGTCCCTCGCTCACTTCATTCTTCTCCTCCCTGTAATCAGGGCTCTTTGAAGTGGGCCGAGGAGACGGAATAGAGTGGAACCTGCAGGCTCTTTGACCTGGGGTGAGCTGGGGACGAGTAATTAGACAGGGAATTAAGAGGAAACCCAGCCCCTCTCTGTGTCTCTCTCATGAATTGTGTGCCTGCTGTATTGGAGCAAGGCTCTTACTTTTCAGAGCTTTTATTTTTGTTATTTGTGTGTTGTATTATTAAAAGCAGTAGTAGCAGTAATACTACATATTTTTACATCTTAATTAACAACCAATTTACAACAATTAGACATAATTGTAATTAAATACCAGAATGGAATACATTTAATTACATAAAAAGTAACAAAGTAACAAAGCAACAATGTCCTAAAGTAGTATTATTTGATATTTTTGGCAGCTGGAGGCAGTGCAAGAAGTTGTAAGTATAACATTAACTATGTCCTTATAAAGTTAGTGCTAGTAGACAGTTGCCTATTTGCACATCCATTAATTTCATATTACACATTGACTAGCGCTGCTTTAAACTGTATGCTGTGACCCATATCACCTGAATACTAAATCTAGATCACCTAGTAGTATGCTTTATACTACTGACTTTATTTCTTACAACATATACAACTATAATTATGGTGAGGAAGTCTGCTAACCACAGTTTTTAAAAGTGATATATTTTGTGAAACAAGTATTTATGGATTGTGAAGAATTTAAATGAAAAAGCCATGTTCTTTTCAGTTCAAGTAACATTAATAGTAACAGAGAGATAGTAAGAGAATATTAGTAGTAGCATGATCATTAATAGAAGGAGTTGTAGTGTGGTAACAATAAACAGAATGAGTAATGATGGTATAAACAGTAGTAGTATCAAATAGCAACAGTAGTAACAGTTGCAATGATATCTGTAGTAGCATCAACAGTGTTTGACACCAACTCTACTCATGTAAATCCTGTACATCGGCCTGTGCTGTTCGTATGGGCTTGTTGAAGATAAGAGTTAACTGTGGAGGGAGAGGCATTATGCCCATGAGCCCAACCAGCTGAGACCCGGCACTGTGTTATTAAACAGAGGCCGTCTAGAGGAGTGCCCTCGTGGCCAAATATGGACATCCAGTCGCCCTCTCTGTCTCTCTGAGGGAGACAAGAATGAACCCAAACCAATTGCCTGACAAGTGACATGAACACTCTGAGCCAAAGAAACACACTTAACATTCTCCTCTGTCTTTTTTTCTCTGCAGGTAAGACAGATTTCCTGTGCTAAACAGCTTTTATGAACTGCCATGTAAGTCCCAATTTTAGGTTCTCTATCCTTTCCTCCTCCTTCAGGACATCCCTTCCCTGTGTGTGTATATATATGTGTGTGTGTGTGTGTGTGTGTGTGTGTGTGTGTGTGTGTGTGTGTGTGTGTGAGTGAGAGAGATCTCCCTAGGGTACCTGTTGTTGTGACAGGCTCTTGACTTGAGCGGCGTTAGAAGATAGCACGTAAATTGTAATCTGGGAGCTCCCATTCCTTAGCCTGTGTCATGCTAATAATGCCACGCGTCAGTCAAACCTGGCCGCTGATTACAGGCACAAGCCGATGCTATCTCTCCTCCTTTTTCTATTGTAGCTGTGCCACAAAAGGAGCCATTTACCGGTGACAATTTAGCGCCAGGAGGAGAGTATTGGCTGCGCGATAATAGAGACTTAACCTGTATTGACTTACTCCTTTGCATAATCCTTAAGCTAGTGCTAAAGAGTAACTTCCAGTCGGGAGCGTGTGATTATTACAAGTTAATAGTGCAGAGGTAAACAGATGAGTGACATTGGCTGTAATCCTTACTAAGGGCTGTGAGCTCAGGCCCAAGATAGAGGAGAACAAGGTTAAGAAATTAATAAATGAACCTTGATCTTTACATCAAAAATGTGAGTGTGTTTAGACTCAGGTGTTCGGGAAAGAAGCATTTCTTTTATCGTTTCCTGTGGCTCTTATTTTACTCTTTACCCAAGCTACTTTGTGTTATCTGGAAGTGTAATTCTTCTGTTGAATCCCTTTTATGTCACTTTGCATAAAAGTTTCCGCTAAATGAATTAATTGTAAAAGGAACAGTGCCTGTGTCTGCCCAGAGGGGACAGGAAGAACAAGAAGGCTGAAGAGGGGTGGGTGTGGGGGTTTTGTAATAGTAGTAGAAAGATCACTAAGGATTTGACTGAAACACACCTCCATCAGCAAACACAGACACAGACCCACAACTCTTGCTTACATAACCCACCGGCCTTTCCCCGATCTCAGCCACATCCTGGGAGCAACAGGGAGCAGGGGAGGGCTGGATGGCAAGGGGCTTTTAAAGATAAGTGTGTTTACATTGTGGGGAAGTTGTAGACATCCTTATCATCAACAAGTCAACAATTGAATTAGTTAAATTGTTGCTATTTGACAGTCTGACAACAAAAAATTCAAAGGAGAAATCAATGTTTAGGGAAATAGGAAGCAAATAAATAGAATTTTAAAGAAGACCATATAACACATGTTTTCCCTCAGCTCTGTTTATTGCAGTATTATATCATCACAGGACAGATGTCAAACTGAAGCCTTTCCAAAATTGGCAGATAAAGTTTTTGCACAGCACAGTAGTGTGACTGGTCAAGATGCAATGATGGCATAGTGGTGTATCACAGTCACAATGGTAAATCCTGATGGTTCCAAGTACAGGAGTAAGAGAACGCTTTTAATATTCCTTTTAATTGCTGATCTCACCACATTCAAACCCAGGGACATTCCTTCATGACCAAATTGTATCCCTGTATCGCCTGTGATGGCTGACATCATCACTGTTTTGCCCATTAGTTTTGCCTCTCTTGAGAAGAAACAGCTGCGTCACCCAGAGACCACGCTGAGGGTGTATTTCGGTTCCTCGATTAAATAGAACATTTGAACTTGGTTCTCTAGAGGTTCAGCCAACCAGACCGTTGGGACTGACGAACAGAGCATGTTGCTGGTCTCGCATTCAACCTCATTTCCCTTCCAAACCTTCATCCACTTTGGCCAGACCACACATCCCTAAACGTTGATAGTTCTGCTGGCTTGCTCATATTCTCCTCTACACATAACCGCGTAGTCACGACCTCAGATAGGGATCACATTCGGCCTCGCTTGGCTGCTAACTACCCTCAATTGCATTTAGGGCTTACAGCCGAGCAGAGCTTGAGGTACCCCTCAGTATTTATAAACAGTTATGATCGCATTTGCTCAATGAAATTATCTGTAATTAGTATTTTTCTTGAAGGTCAACAGACCTATGGCTGTCAAGTAGACCAAATTTGCACTGCATATTCTAAACTCATGCCGTTTATGCGGTTTGGTGTTGGCCGGGCTGCCAGTAAAAATGCACAGTGGATGGGTTGAGCAGGAGGTTACAAAGGGCTGCAGCAGCCGTGAGAAAACATCATGTGGGCAGCTGCCGGTGCAATGCACAGCCTGGCCTTTCTTGGACTGATAAATCCAGGCCTGTTTTGGGGTGTTTAGTGCCCTCAATAGGGGTGGCCATGAAGGTCATGGTGGAATCAAGAGAACCTGTCAGGCAGGTTTTGAGCTTTAAAATGATGTTGTATCTTGTGAGGAAGCATGTAGTGCCATTGCTAAGGCTACGTGAAGACAGAAACAGATGGGTGAATTCATTTTCAGATAGGAGAAAAGACTCTGAGAGGAAAGTTACAAAATTTCTCATCCCCCTTATCTAGAAATCTTTGCACAGCTCTTCTTCTTCTTTTATTATTATTGTATATTTTCTATTTTGGTTTTCTTTTTTCTTTTTCTGTATATATTGCTCTTGTTGGCACCCACGCACCAAAACAAATTCCTCGTATGTG